>JAQGAD010001807.1:0-16890 GCA_034696625.1 Isotomurus palustris | reverse complement strand
TTTACTTGTACATGCATTTCAATACTCTGAATAGATATTATAATTCCATTGCAATGAGAATAATTAATTAATTCCGTAGACCATTGTTATCGGAAAACGCTCATCATGAGCAAAGGTGTTTAATGAATGAATTAGAGTGTCCATCCAGTTAGCCTTTTCTCTCCAGACGTCATCGACTCTTTTAGCTCTCTTCCTTGAGATAATTTTGTCCCATTTTCCCATAATAGTAACAAATGGAATCCAATCATAGCACTGGTTGGGGTTGGGGAGACCTAATAGCTACAATTAAAGAATCGGCATGGCTATGCGCGTAGTTCATATTTTTACATATACGTAGCCTAGCCTAAATTATTTCCTTATCTACTACAAAAGGAGTTAAATCAACGAGCTTTGTTGTATAATTAAATACATACATTTTTGTAAGAGCTTTGCAAAACGAAATACAAGATTGTAGTGACAACTAAGTATTTGTGGCATTTAATGGCGGATCCTCTGGGAATCGATCACATACAAATATTAATTAACACCTGAAAGAATCTGATTTGCTAATTTATAGAGTAGTTGAAGTAAGAATGAGAGCTTTAAATGAACTGGTGTCGCAAACAAGCACTTGAGGTAAATTGAAATTATTAAAGTTACTCACATTGAGAATGAATTCCATGAGTGTGAAATTTTTCGTTTCGAGTTTTGTGTCAGTAAATTAGTCACAAAATACTACACAAATTTGCCATGGATCTCGTGTTTTATTGACTCACAAAGCAATTAAACTTACTAACATTTAACATTGAATTAAATATTTTCAATCACAGGCAGAATTGTTTCACTTCCCGACTTAATACCAACAATAAAAATAAAGACTTTTTAGGGACTCGGCAACACACTATTCTGCTGAGGATTTATCACAGAACGGTTGGTTATGCGAATCATATGTTACATTGCTTATTGCGCGTGTGAGAAACTAATTGTATCCATATTTATTTGTTTCCGCATTGACAATCATTGAGACAAACAAGCTCATAAACTCTGTGTTGATTAATGTAGTTGATTAGCACGTTACGCAAAACTTACTCATTTTTACTATATTCTCTGATATTAACTAAATAATTGGCTTTGTGTGCAGCCTTCGTGCTGTGTCCATACAGTTAAATGGTGGGAAATAAAAGAGGACTACCTACCTCAGTGTCGCATATAAGCTCACAAGTAATGGAGATTGTAGAGCATGGAGAGAATATGGAGATATGTGATCAGACTTTTGATAGAAATGAGTCAGAGGTAATAGGAAACTTACTTACAATCAGTGCCTCACCTCGATTAGGCTACCCTTACAAAACATTCCAAGCCATTATTGATCACAAATAATATTTTCTCTATGAGTTGGACATTTTAATACTAATCGTATTTAATTCAGGAGATAATTGAATTAAGAAAAAGTTGTAAACGAGCTGAATTTATTTAGTTTGTGTATGGCTGAATTGTTTTCCTCTCATTTTATTAACTTATTCCCAACACCATTTCATTTTAATGTTAGTATCATCGCCGTATCTTTTATTAAGATGAATTCGAAAGTCTTATTAATTTTCAACACAAACTGTTCGCTTACTTTTTACGGTCAACTGTTTGATAAAAATGTTTTGTCTATTTATCTTCTTTGAAAGAGAGTAACTGTATTATGTTTTAAATTAAGCGATTAAAGTTTTCTTTTAAACATTATGTAAACCCATTGAAGAACAAGCGACTAACGGCTACAGATTTTCTTCCAATCGAGTCTTATTAGATGCACGTCGGGAAGACTGAAGTTGAAAATAACTGAATTAGGAGAGGACGAGGGTCAGATGTTGGTTGTTTTAGACCCAGCCGTAGACTGGTTTTAGTGTACAAATAATTAAATTAAAGTCACACGAGGTGGTTAATATAATGGTAAACTAGCCTAAGGATTGAGGAAGGCGAGTTTCCTAACAGTCTCACAGATTGTTTTCTTTATTCAAGCAAGTGTTTGAAAATAGTTAGTATTAAAGTTAAGTGGGAAAAATTGATCATGATTATATTTCGTTAGAACTAAAGAAGAACGACACCAATTTTTTTCTTCCGTTTTTCTCTGGCTCTCCAACACTACGTGGGTGGAAATTCGTCCAGCGGAGGGAAAAGGAGACGCAAAAAAACACTTGGTTCCTGTTGAAGAACAGTTCAACTGAAGGTTCGCATCTACAATTTTATTTCTCAATGACTGGTCAATTCCCTTTAGTCTTTGCTTCGTTAGAACCTTAATCTTCTTTTTTTTAAGCGTGTAATACATCTGCTGGTGATGATGGATGAATTAATTACAGAACGCTGTCTTTTATAAACGAATACTTTGCCATTGTATATTGGAATATGATTTTCTGCATGATTTAGGTTGACATTTCCAGTGGTTGCTTTAAATGCCAATTAATTTGCAGTTATCCTTTTTAGAAGCAAATCAAAGTCAGAGAGGCAAAAATGAAATACCAGCATTTACAAAAAATAGTAGATAAGCTGACCAGCTAACGACTACTGCATCAATATGGTAGACTTGCGAGGAAGTCAGATTATTTTCGTGCTTTAAAAAGAATACTTCAGTTTATTCCAAAATTTTGCCAGTACAATTCAATTAGAAATTATTATCCCCACAGTAGGCAGTTACTTATCATTTTCATTTCTTCGTGAAATACAGTTCATAATTTTTACAATATCAGGTAAATTAAAACATAGCTTAAAACCTAAATACAAGTTTATCACATCAATTCCACAAACACTCTTTCAGTTTCTCCTTTAATGTAGAATAGCCATTAATTAGCTTATGGTCACGAGTAAGAACATTTTATTTCCAGAGAACCACACCATTGCATTATAGGCAAAGCCTACCTTACATTCCTGTTGAACTGAAAAGGAATCTTAAGTGGTTATGGATTCTGGTGACGAATGCGATTTGCGAATCAAAAGGGTGACTCATCAACTGATCAGTGATCAGCCGAGAAACAAGTTAACCTCCTTACGAGTCAACTCGATTCATTTTTTTTGGCGAAATCGTTTTTCATCGTCAGTTGCTTTTTGTCCGGAATTAGCTTCCATTTAAGTATGCATCTTGGGACTTAAATCATTCGTACTAATTTAATGTAATGTAACCTCTTAACACGTATTATTCTGCCCCATCCTTTTTAACTGAGACCTCGACAAGAATTGACGATGAAACATCTTCCCAAAGACTAATCATTTTCTGTTGAAATCAAAGAGTTTGGCTGAGCAGTTTTTTAACATAATTTCAGAGATTGGTCTGCTGTATGTTTTCGTAAGGAAGGGAGGTATCAGGCTAACTTTTCACTTGGAGGTAGATTATTTACTTGTTTTTAGCCCAGTAGCTATTGTTAAATATTAAGCTGCACCATCGAACCAAGACACCCAAATTTTCATTATGGCTGATGGTAAATAGTCTGTGCTATTTTCTTCAGTTGTAACGTCCTAGTTACTGTGCTTTGGGGATCTCACTCACATCTTGGAATGTTCTGGAAGGTATGAGTAATCCATACGATTTGAAAACAACGAAATAATTAAATAGGAAGCAAGAGGTTGTACAACATAATAAATATAATAATTTATTGTTACAGTTCTTCGAAATCATTTATTTCCTCCAATATAATAATGAACTTACATAATTCATAAACTAACGTAATAACCAAACAGAACAACCCCTTGTTCCAAGAGCATTAGACTGAATCCCGTTTCTTGGGAAATGACGCGAGGAAATCGAGATGGGAAAGGATGTGGAAAGATTATCTCCCAATTAGATGAAAAGATATAGGTGGCAGGGATGCAAATCTGTGCGGAAGAGATGGGAAGAGGACGTAAGTTGAGACATAGAAAGAGCCGTGAGGCATAAGGACTTAAATGAGGGAGTTCCATCTAAAAAGTGTATGGTCAGGATGGTAGGAAAGGATAGGGAATTTAACTCGGGATAAATGATTAATCCTATGTATAAGGCCTAAAGGATTTTGTTGATTTTGAAACTTACATCATTCGACAATGACAAATGTTAGAGAGTTTGTAAAAGTCGTAAATTATTCACCATCGCTTCCGTAATTATTACACACATATTTGATCTCTCTGTGACCTACGGTTCTAGAGAAATGACCTTTGCAATATGACTGAAAATTTCTCATATGCTTAACATTGCTTATTTCCTTCCCACGCCTATTAATTACTATACAACTAGAGTTCAACTGGTCTTAAAATTGGTACAAAGCATCTCTAATACATTTTGCACAATATGTTATAACTCCTTAGGCTCCGTCTATTCATGTAATGAAGAAATGACCTTGAGTATCAACCTACCCCTATGATATTAAAGACGTTGAATCTAGACTACACATTCATAAGTGGAAGGCTATTTATACACTTGCTAAAGTTACAGAGTTATGCGAACAAATGTGAAATATGGGGATTTCTTTACTATTTAATAAAAAAGTAAGTAACAATAATTCACTATTAAAGTAATATTTTTGTTTTCGTCTTGGTCGGTCAATTCCGACAAACGAGCACGAGAATTAGAAAGTATGGATTAGGTCCCGGGGTATAATTGCGTTTTAAGGATCAAAGTGGAGTTACTCGATTTATGAAGGATTTCATTCTTTCAAAGTACCAACGTACACATGTTTCCACAACAAAAGAAATGGTGCAGCCAAGAACAAGAAACCCCCAAGCTACAAACACATATCCAGTTGAATTTAAATCAATTGCAGAGGTGCTGGGATCAACTCCCAATATTTTCCGTGACTCGTTATGCCTATAATATGTCTTTCTT
The DNA here is from genome assembly GCA_034696625.1 of Isotomurus palustris. NCBI lineage: Eukaryota > Metazoa > Arthropoda > Collembola > Entomobryomorpha > Isotomidae > Isotomurus > Isotomurus palustris. The sequence goes on along the minus strand of JAQGAD010001807.1, from coordinate 12,077 downwards.
AGCAACAAACCTTCACTGGAGACTTTGTTATTCCAAAAGTGTATAAGTCCAAAATTCAAAAACTTCCCCACTGATTTTGCAATAATGTGTCCTAAAGGGTTTGAGGCCGCCAGAGTACTTCGTTGGTAAAATGGTGGCTGTTTTGTTAAAAAACAGTCAGCTTGTTTGGAAAAACTTCCCACAAACTCCTTTATGTTGGCTTTTGAAATCATATCCGAGTAAAGGATTGCCACATACTTATTTTGCAAGTTGCTAAGGTCTAAAATAAACTTGTCGAAATTCTGTACGCGGTAATTAATTTTGCAAATTTTGTGGAAAGGAAACTGTTGTCGGCTTGGCCTTGGAACGGATAGTTCCAAATATTTGCATGTTTCAATAATTGACGCTTCATTATCTAAATGTGTGCCGACAACCGGCACATTAATTACTTGGAAGCCTTTGGCGAGAAGGTCCGTCAAATTATTCATAATATCCGGTGGCGGAACAACTATCATTCCAACCTTTAAGTCTTGCCTGTATAACCACGAAACAAAAATTATTCCAAAGTAAAATGTTAAAGAAGGGAATGTTTTAACTCGGGGAAACTGATCGAAGCACATTTTAGCAAAACAGAACGCAAAGTCCAAGCTGCTGATTAAAAAATGCAGAAGTCCAAATTGTTTTTGTCTGAACCAAACAACTGTGATTTTTGCAAGCGTAGCAAGCAAAAGAGCTAACCAGACACTTTGTGGAAACGTCGAAACCAGATTTGAAAAAGACGGCGCATTACTTAAGTAAGTTTTAGTTTCACAGTAAACCAATGAAGGTATGATTTCAGTTATGTATATTAGATTACTCGCAGCCACAAAAGAACCAAAATAAATCAATAACAAAACATATCCATAATTTAACTTGGTGAAAGTAGTATAAGGGATGTACTGTATAGAGAAGTTGTGTGCATGTTGCAAGTTTTGTAGTAATATCTCCTTCATAGTACACGTTGGATTCCGCAAACTCACTTTCTCTGTTCGCACGTTATTCAAACAAATAGGATAATCCCAAAACATATTAGAGTTTAAAATCAATAGAGGACCATACAAATCGGTCACAAATTTGGGAAGAAACTCAGCGGTAATAATTTTGTTCAAATCAGCAGAGTTGTAAATACCAAACAAACTTCCGTCTCCTCCAGGAAAGTACCCTACGTTGGGAAAAACTGTAATTTCACTATCGACAATGTAAAAGAATGTTTTTACTGGAAATACACGGGATGGAGTTACATTCCAAACACTATCTTTTGGTGTTATTATAATAAAAGTCGAAAACATGTAATTTCGGATAGCATAAAGATTACTTGCAATAAATTGGTTTAAAAGTGATTCCCTGTGATGTCGAATTTCATCCCTTTTCAAGTAGACAAACACTACGCTGAAAACACAAGCTTCATGAAATTGAAATGAGGGTTGTACGGGTTCCACAATGTAGTTGTTTCCTTGCTTTAATAAACTAATTGTGAATAACGAAGTGTCTTTGTTTTGAAGGACAAATTTGTGAAATTCTTCTATTAAAATTTTGACTTGCGTGTAGTGGTACACATGGACGGTGCACATATTCTCATTAAAAATTTTTGGTAACCGTAGATGGTCTGCTTTAAGCTTAGCCACAAAGGTGAGAAAAATCGAGCACACAATTTTTAGATTCATTCTTTATACGCTTCAAAATACAAATTTGGAAACGGCTGTAAAGGCACAATTCTAGGAAACAAGAACCAATGAAAATATTTGTCAGACAAGACAATATTCCAGGTTTCCAGATTGTTCTGGACAACACACAAGCCTGATTAATTCTACTTGAGTATACGTGTCTTAATAAAGCAGTATTGTGGCCAAATTATAGTTAATTAACGCCTATTTCTCTTCTTCGTGCAGAATGTAGGAAAACCAGGAATTGGAAACATTAACTACATGTTTAATACTTAATACTGCCAATTTTTCGTGTTGGAAAACAAGCCAAAGACCAATCTTACAAAAACCTAACAGCGCCTTATTGTAGTGTAGTGTGCTACAAAGATTCTGTATTAATTAAGAACTCCTTTACTACTAACACTCAAATTATTAGTCGTTTGAATTAATGGTTGTGAGTAAAGAATGCCATTTTCTTCCACCGCCATGGCCCTGTCCATGTCTTGGTGATCATCGTCTCATGATGAGAGGCCCCCAGTACCACCACGAACGTCTATAGAAGAAAATGTTAGTGGTAAACATGACCCGTGTGTCTCCGTTCGCTTGTACCGTACCCGCACGATCATTTAACTAGAAGACATGACTGCGACCTAACGCGTAATTTTATCCCTAAAACGGAAAGAGGTAAGAGCAGTTTTGCCTATAATGGTGTGGTTCTTTGGAATGATCTTCCACGTGACTTAAAGCTAATCAATGTTTATGCTAAATTTAAAGATAAACTTAAGGAATTTTTACTGAAATAATCTGCTACTATCTTACATCTTGTTTGGTTGGTTGAATTTAAACTCTCGTGTGCATATTTCGTAATTATGAACTGTTGAATTGACTTGTGATATGAGAATGATTAGTAATTGCCCACTGGTGTGCTGGGCTCGGTTGACTAGGCCTAGGGTGGTGGGTACTTCCCACTTCTATGCAAATAATCTCCAGAGGGCCTTTTCCTAGGCTACTTAATCTCAGTTCTCTAATACTGTAGTAATTAATGAAAACCAAGATGAGAATCAAAATCAGAAACCCGATGCAATAAACCAGAGAAAACCATAAGATAGCTCTAATTGCTAATTAATAATTTAGGGCTTTATTCTGAGCCAATTAAATACCCATACAATATAATTCAAACTACCACGAAGTCAATTCAAGGATTTGGCGTTACTGACTCGGTCAACTCAATAAAGAAAGGAAAACCCGAATTCGGGGAAATTGCAAGTTGCCCCAACCTGGATACAGCTATTCACAAACTCTACTACGGAGTAATAACTCCTTAACGTGAATTGAGGAAAGTCTCACTTCACCCCAATAATGTGATTTGACCTCTGACCCCTAATTACTCCTACTGACCCCAAAGAACGTTCTGTGGGGGAGCTGTGCCGGGACTCCGACTCAGCACACACACAGAGAGAACCTTAATTTATTCGAGGGATTTACCGTGGTCTCTAAGACCTTGTAGGGACACGCAGCAGTTCTTCGGAGGGATGTAGGGCTCAGGGAACTGCAGGATCACACGCTTCTCCGCACAGCACATACACCAACCAACAGGAGCAAGAAAACTCCGAATTTAGGGTGGCAAAAGGAAGGCTGAAGAAGAAGAAGAATTGAAATGAAAGGGGAGTTCACCCACAGAAATAAAAGAAATGATCGAATGGTGGCTTATCCAAGCCGTCAGAAAGGGACACTAGGGCTTGGAGGAAGTATCAACTTCCATAAGCAACTAATAATACTAATGAAGTTTCCTGGAAACTTCCGAGAACTAAAATTAAACTTAAAAAATCTACGAGAGAGACAGAACAGGATCAAATTCAGCAAGCAAGTGAGTGGATTCCTTCTCTATGCGCGATGGAAGAAGGAAACCTCTCGCTTGCCGATAGGAAAGGAGGTCGTGTGTGTGGCGCGACTGCTGGATATGTTGGAGACATCTCCGCTTATCTTAGATAAGCAAACTAGGGACAGGGAACTTCTTTCATTAGGCATGCAGGGAGACCTGCATGTGAAATGAGCAATAAGAATAGCTGGGCCCATGCCTGGCTATTCTTTACACCAGTGCACTAAGGGGATAATCATTTCTACTTGAATTGTAAAGGCTAAATAACTTGGAATAAACTCTATTATTATTATTATTATTATTACCGTTTCAGGATAGAGGAAGTTTCAGGATCATATGCATCCATCCAGATAATGTATACCGAGGGTAAAGATACTCCCAGAGACTCACTTAGATATTCGAGTAGTAAAAACCCAGCGATAAAGGTCCCCAAGTTGCATTTGTCTATAAACCAATTCACTGTGAACAAGATAAAGTGTTTCCTCACATCATTTAACTAAATTTTTTAATTCACTCCTCACTGCAGGTTTTTCTTTGCTAATACTTCATCACCATTATCAGTTTGTGGTCAAGTGAACCAAGATCTCTCTCTCAATTTCATTGCTCGTCTATTATCTATACCGTTTTTGTTCCGTGATTTTTCTGTGGAAGTGTGTGTGCATGTGAGTTCTACTTAAATTGTCATTGAACCTCGGCTACTACTACTTTATCGACTCGATTATTTAAAAAGCACAAGACGGATTAAGTGGATTAGCGCTCAAGTGCAATTTAACACTACTCAACGCTGTTTTAACATATTTTCTTCGTGAAGGTTTACTTCTTAATCTTTGAAAAGTAATTCCATACGTTTTCACATGTATATGTAGTATACATTAGTGTTCAGTTTTATCAAATTGTTACATATATTTCGTTAAAATACAAGTTTAAGACTTCTGGGGCAATCGTACACAAATATTCATACAAAGTCTACTCGACTGTATGAAAGAGGCTAAAGTGCAAAACTTTCATTTATGATCCTCGATTATGAGTCGATGAAATATTGAGTAATTCGTCAATTGTTCAAATTGTTGTGAGTAGTTTGTATAAAGCATGTTTCAGCCACGCCTGAAACGCGCGAGTTCTATTCCATGGTAAGCTATTCCAGTGAGCGCGGCTATCAGGGATAGGAGAGTGGATAGTTGTTTTGAAGTGGGTAAGTCGCATTGAGTGCTCATTTCTCTCTCTCAGGGAAGAAGAGTGGGTGCGACTAAGTTGTTCCATTCTCTCTCTTGGAAATGAAGTGGATGTGGATCGAGATTGGAGAGGAGAGTTGTTGGGAAGTGGGTAAGTCGCGATGAGCGCTCATTTCTCTCTCTCCAGGAAGTCAAGTGGGCGCGAATACGTTGTTCCATTCTTTCTTGTGTGGAAATGAAATGGGTGGGGGTTATCCAACTCTCTCTCTGTCTTGGTAAAAATATGAGTCTTTTGTTTAAAAAATTAAGATTAAGTGAATTAATTAGGTTCCCTTACCCTTCAGGGCACTACGAATATATTTAAACCTTCGCCTTCCTGAAGTAAAGTTCTTAGATTAATGAAGTAAAAAGGTGATACGAGTATATGATGAAATAATAGAAGGTCGCTACTGTGAAAGGGCGGTGTGAGAAGAGGTTATTGTAAAAATTCGAAGATTAATTAATGAGTACAGTAAGTAGCGTTATTGAGTTGGTCAGTTAGCAGCATGTGTCAACGAGCAGTGCGTTGAAGGAGTAAATGCAGTGAAGAGTGAACAGTGTGTGCTGAGTAAAGATGAGTATGATGGATGTGAGTGCGAGAAGGATGAAATGGAGTATGCAAGTATGAAATGATGCGATGCAAATGAATAAGCGAGAGTAAATGAACAAGAGGTTGTATCAAAATACAATCGAGTTAAATTTATTGCTCAGAAAAATATCATATTGAATGAAATCAAGTAGATTAAAATTGTAATGATTTTAAAAGGTTCACTTTCCACAAGTTTCTACATGATTCTGTAATCGATTTGGACGGTCATAGGTTTTGCCACAGATCTCACACAGGAGTTGTTTGTGACTGCAGCCTACAGACCGTTGATTTGCATTCGAGTGGATGGTTTCTGTAACACAAAATACGACGAATGATTAAAATAAGATGTATGAAGTATAAGAATTCTAATTAGATGAACAAAAAGGGACGAACTTACTGCAAACTCCGCACTTATAAATCAAGACACCATTCTTCTTCTTTCCAAACTTGTACCCTCTCTTGGCTTTCGTAGGTGGGGGTAGTGGCAGCTCGAACAAAGGTTCCTCTTCAGCAGGTACATCTACTGGTGCTTTAAGTGGTGAATCAGGCGACTGTTCAGGAAGTGCGACTTGTTGTAGATTCCAGGCAGATGAGGATGAGCCTGCCACTTCTCCATCATTGTCTGCTGCTGGTGCGTCTCTTCTCTTCTTAACAATCACCTGCTCAAATAGACTATTGGAGTCTAAATCCGTGTCATTCGAATCAGTGTACACAATGGGCTGTGGTCGCCTTCGTTGAAGTTCCTCAAGTCGGAGTATATGGTACTTGACAGGCACGTGTGGTTGAACTGTGAAAGAAACAAATGATAAGCTTTAAATATATAATAATGTATATGCTGATGACTCGAAAGGGAAAGGGATTGAAATGTGAACGATATGAATAAATGTTTACTTACTTGGCGTGAGTGTTGCTTTGCTTGCTCCCATTCTCTGATCCTAGAAGTAAAGAAGAACGTTCTTCTATCATCCAATGCGTGTTCATTGAAAGGATATGTGCATTATGAGCACCTTCTACAATTGAGGAAGATATCCCAATAGAGCTTCCTGTCGTAGTCAAGTATCCTGCCGAACTGAGCAATGAACTTTTAAAGCCTAGCCTTCTTCTCACGTTTCGGGCACAAAGCCTTGTAAATCCTCTCTTTGTACTCATGGCGAATTGTGGCTAGAAGAGCGGCAGGATCTTCTGAAGGAGTGGTAAGAAGTGTGTGTAGACACTGTTCATAGAAAAAATGGTAGCAGCTGTCTTCAAACTTGTGCCACCTGAGTGTGGGCATAGCAGGACACTCGAAGTATCGCCGGTTCTCTCCAATACGCTCGTCGATAATTTTTTTCAGACAAATTGCGCACTTATCGTTGATCTTGGTCCCAAGAGGTTTTGGCTCCATGGTTAAACAACAAAATAAAATGTCACACGAGAAATTAGGGAGCACACGATGAACAGGACTACAGAAGAAAATGTTGATGGAAAGACGACTGAGAAAAGGCTGAAAGTGAGAGGAGAAGAGAGGAGATGAAAAGAGTAAGTCATGCTCAGGTGTGTGTGCATGAACGTGTGGTGAATTTCATGCACACCAGAGAGTACCACAGCTTGGGCGACCGACGATTACTTGGAAATCGGATGATAGGTGGAGTGTGCAACCTAAAAGGTAGACGAAGACCAGATCCTTTGGTGTGTGATGAAATTTAATGGAAAAGATTCCACGGCTTTCATTTATAAATGAGTTTCAAATAAAATTACAAATGGGAGACGCACAAAGCCACGTTTCCAGACAGGAAGAAGTTTGAGCAGCCTTTTATATTTACAGTAGTGGGAGGCTTTCGTGCGCTTAAACTAAGGATGTTTTTGGTTACACACAATCAACCCCAGATGCTTCTTCATCTGGAACTGTGTGAATTTTATTTAAATGTTTAATTCGATGAGACTTTTTCATGTAATTTAGCTTAGATATTGAGGAAGGACTACTAGTTAGTTCATTTGTTTCGTATTTTTCGATGCATGTTATAAAATTTTTTTTCTTAATTTGGAGCATGGCACAGACGGTTCCCAGGAACAGGATCTCCATATAGTCTCGAATAAGCTGTAGGATTCCAGGGCCATCATCCTGTTTATACAACCGGGTTTTGCAGTCGAAGTTTCCATAGAACCTTGAATTCCGTAGCAATTTCCTTGTTTCTTTTTCTTTGCGCTCTCGAACACTGCAAGCTGTATCCGTAATGTACCCGCTTCTTGAAAGAAGGGTCACAGGTTCTCTGCACGCGTATTCTATTGGACCCAGAGAACCTCAACTTATCTTGCAGAATGTCATATCGGTTCCATTTTGAAGACATTCATTCGTTGCAAGCTGCTTCAACGTTTAGGATGGGATTGTCAAGATGAATTGAGCTACTGTTGCCAAGGTTTTCTTGTTGCAAAGTCGTCGAGTTGGCTGAAGCTTCTAATGTGTTCTTGTGACAGGTAACCGTTGCCACTAGGAGCAGAAATGTGGGAAGTGTTGTCCAAGCCATGGCAAATTCTATACTGAAAGTTAGGGTCGTTTGATCTTGAATAAATCTTCTTCTATGTACTTATCGCAGTGTTTAGACCTTACTTTCAATCGTTTTTTGCAGAAAGGCCTTGTAGTACCGCGTGACTGTAAAGTCATTCATGAATAACGCGTCTTCAATGTCTTCAAACATTTGTGGTAACCCCATACTATACGCTTCATCGAATGATTGAATCCTTTAAAAAGGCAAAGTAAATACAGTGCTTGCCACAGGTTTCATGGCTACTTGACTGAACTTGTTCATATCCCATAATATGTGTGGGGCTTTACAAACGAATCCAAAAATTCGCCTTGAATCTTAACTGTCTTCCTGACTTGAGTGTTGTAATGGTAAACATAAAACGCGACCCAGTGTTCTCCTGGAGGGCGGCAGGTTGTGTTACAAACCACGATCGCAGGATACTCAGTGATCTTTATTTTATTAATTTTGCATGGTCGTATAACGAAAGTCTGCTTAATGGTACTTGTCCGCTTGAGGCAGGTTTTTAAGACAGCATGTTATGTATCGGCGTCCATGTTGAGGTTGTTCATAGAATATGGTTCCATGTGAATCGATTTCTATATTAGTTGAGAACACTGCTAACACTACGCAAGTAAAAGGTTCTTCTAAGGCAGAATGAAATTTTAGTTCCCCAGAAAGTTGTACAGTTCTTTGAAGTTAGTAAACGTTCCCGTGGTTCTTGGACATGAGCGGAATGCAAACAGCAAATGACCCGTTAACGTAATCACTGCGACGTATTCCGTGATCGCAAGTTCCAGTTGGCAAGGCATTAATTAGTGTGTGATATCCCATCAGACATAAGTTCTAGGAGCAGTTGAAGTCCAGCTGTGAGTAAAACGTTTTGTCACCATCGACACTGAACTGAATAGATGAAACTTGAAAGTCTTGAAAGTTGAAGGGATTTGATGCTTGCTTTACAATAAACGAATCCGTTCTCACAAACGTAAGGACGCCAAACTTGGGCAATTTGATGCGGAAGAGCACTTCTGACAGATGAGTTTGTGATCCCTTAGCGATTGCGAAGGCCCTCGTCAGCGACTATCTCATGGGATACTGAAATCTATACGATCCTGCAAGGAGCTTTTGATGGTAGGCAAGGACTTCTGGACTAAGAACGTGACGTTTCAAGTAGAAAATGGCCTCGTTCACGATGAGTGCATACTTCACAGTTGCTGAAGAAGAATCCAAATAAAACGATGGGTCGTTCCTTCGAAGTGTGATAACAATGTTAACAGTTCCAGGGATGAACCGTTGTTGTCTAAAAATTGCCTCGTTAATGGAGCCAATGCACTCAAAGTCCTTGCTTCCTGCACACAACGTTTGTCTAACCTTGAAACCAGAATTAAGTGCTGGATCAAACGTGTTTGGCTTTGTATCAGTGTTGTACAGCTCTTGAGATAGGATTGATGACTTGTATCATGTTCCATGCGTTAGAAGATTGAAAATATGATGTCGGTAGTTATACAGGGTTCCTGATGAACTAACAGGGTATCCGTTAAGACGAATTTCGACACCGTTGAAAAATAACGCAAAGAAGTTCGAATTCTTGGAGGTTGAGTGATTGGCCAGCTTCAACTAACGGTGCATCCTGGATGCAATTGTGACCATCCGGGGAAGCAAGCCGAACTCCACAGGAGCATTCATGCACTTCTTGGAGATGAACGAAGAAGTCGTTCATGTAACAGAATTTTGCATGCATAGGCTGCAAGTAAACGTTCGTGGTACGGGCTTGCTTCAATCCTTGTGTAGGTCCGAAGGATGAGTTTTAATGATATTAATTGAATCGCCCATTTTCAGCGCATTTATCTCAGAACGAAGATTTTACACAATACTACAATAATTTGTAGTACTTGCTAGCTTTCAAAAGACAGGTTTCCTCTTAACATTGAACCTCACACGAAGGCATGGTGTGGTTGTATACTCTGGCAGCTCATCTAAGCTTAATACACAATTTTTTTGAAAGGCTCTAAAGGTGAAAGTATCCCAATTAAATAGCAATAAGGGAATATTGATGTCTTCTGGTGAAAACAGCACATGTAAAAGTCCAGCGCGGTTCAATATTCGTCACTCTGAAACAAATGAATTGGCTCACAGAGGTAATCTTCGTAAGTCGGCCTTTTTCGTTTAAATGCAGTCGTAGGATTTACTAGATCTAAACAGTTTACAATCAATTAAGCTAGCAATTTCTCCTAATGTCAGAAATGGGGCATAACCTTATATTTCTGGAGCAGAAACCATTGCTTGTACTGTCCACAGCTTAGTACTTCCTTCTCGAATTTACTAATTGGCCACTCATTGTATCTTAAATGGTATAATATCCGTTTCCGTGTAAAAATAGATTCTTGCTGTAGGTCTTTTGAGTCCTGCATATTTCTAGTGTTCTGACAAAAAAGACAGTAAATAACGTCCCACGTAAAATGACGTACAACGTAGCAGTTGCAGCAAAATTCATAGCACATTTGACACATGTTGAGCTCGTGGTTCCTCTCACACTTCATATTTCGATGGGAAAAATTAACTCGTTTCCGTCAGAATCAAAATCGCCTCTATCATCCCTTTGGATGACTCCTGCAGAAACAAGATTAGATTTTAGTTTTTGATATCCTCTAAAGAACCTCTAAAGAACCATCACCGAATCGATGCAATTCTATTGAGTCGTTCAGGATCAGCAAATCCTTTAAACATTGGACTCTTGAAAGTGCTTCATATGATTGCTGACACATGAATTCTTTACCAAAGAAAATACTTGTTTTGTTTAATGTAGCTGACTGTGAGCGTGCAATTGCAAACGAGAGTCTAAGTGGAAATCTTTTTACCCTTTTTGTCCTGCCTGACTTATAAACATGTACTCTACAACATGGGATTGGTATGCAGTCCAACTCTACCTTTTTAATTAACAAATTCAAAATCGCATCAAAATTGACAAAAATTGCATCTGGTACACTATTGCCGATTACGGCCTTTTTTTAAAAGAGAAACCTGGCATACTCATCTTGAATCCCGCTAGTTAAGCCTGCTTGGGTCCAGAGATTTCGGGTTAACAACACTTTACTGCCTTTGCTGAAGTACATGGAATCTGAGTCATGCAGTAGGATTTTTAACACTGGAGAACCCAGTCGCTCTACGCATTCTACGTTCATCTCATCACATTCGTTGTTACTTCCAAAGAGTTAATCCAAAAAATTGATGAATTGTTTTTCCTTCCTCGTACTGACTTTCTTGAAGGGTTCGGTAATAAGCGGTAATCTGTGAACGTTAAAAATTGGTGTTATTTATTGTTAGTTAACGTTAAATAACAACACGGCTATAGTGGTAACAATGTTAACAATTGTTAATAATGGGATTAACTAGAATCTATGGTTAGAGTGTTTCAATTTACCCTAAAATGTATGAGAACCGCTACTTCTAAATCATTTAAATGAGTTGTGCGATTTATTATCATTTAACCTGTGTGATGGCAATGATCTTATATTCAGTTGTACCTCATTTTCCTTCACTTTTAAATACAAGGAATTAATGGAATTTTACAGATTAGCTTATTTCGTGTTAGAGTTTAGATCTACTACTTTCGAATCGTGGGATTTGGATGATCCAGGCTCTGGTGCAGTTACTGACTCAGGCGCTGGATTGTTAGGTGATTACGACTGACTGCTAGTTAGAAAAATTGGCAGCTTTGTAAGGACTATATTCTACACTTGTTTAGTTATTTATCATTTAGCTTATTTCTTCACTCGAAGTTACAATTGACATTTTCGGAGCCGTTGACTTTCGTCCTTACATCTCTCCTTTTTTGACAGCTTTCAAAATCTTGGTCTCTGCTTCTCGGAATAACAGAACTCGCGTGCACAAATGAGGTGACTGAGGTGTCTGAATTTGTAGGTAGTATGCTATGTGATACTTTTGAATACTATGGGTGTAAGGAACGTGAACTTCTAAAACTCAATTTATACTTTGTTAGCAGCCACAAGGCACAAGACGACATATACGGGGCAAACTGACTATGGTTATTGCCCAGTGTTGTTAAAATCACACTTCACAGCAATAAATCACAGTGTGATCGTGATTTCTGTGATTTGTTGTGATGTGTTTTGATTTAATGTGATGTGTGATTTCCCTCTACCGTAACATTAGGCTCAATGTTAAAATCACACATCACACTTGGCCAAGTGTGATTACTCACTGTGATTTACCACA
>JAQGAD010001806.1:0-16895 GCA_034696625.1 Isotomurus palustris | reverse complement strand
CAATCATCTTCACGTGTTTCTTCTCCCGTCTTTCAAGCAGCCGTATGTACAAAGACATGTCACGTGTAACTGCAACATAATATTCTAATCACATAATCAACAAAAAGCATTTAGCATTTAGCTTGTAATGTCACCTTTCGAATTTGTTGTGTTCCATCGAGGTTGAGAATGAGATAGGAGTTGAGATGGAATAGGTGTCTTTCTCAACATTCCTTTCGTAAGGAGCGTCTGAGCAGTAACCCAAATAGTCTTGTGGTCGAAGGTGATGACTGCAAATTCCAAAATTAGTGAGTTGTAGAGAGGTATTTGCCGAATTAAACATCGTTCGGTATATTCATGCGTTTCGTTCAGCGGGTTTCTTATGGTTGGGGAAGCTGTGAACCTTAGCGTTTGGTCGGCCCTTGCGATAGATGCAACACTCAACAGCACACTGTCGAACCATCGTATACCTGTTAAATATAATGCAATCTCTTTTGTTTGATCATGCAAGACTCTCTTTCAGTGTGTAATATGTAGCTTGTATTTACCTTTGGACAGCTGGAACTGTTTGACGATTGATTGATCATCGAAGGCGTAGCATGCAGAATGCTAGATATCAGGAAGTCATACCGCACAATCAAAACAACAGAGAGTCTAATAGTAGAACTAGTAATATTACGTTACAAGATAATGCATCACCCTGCACATCAAAACTCAGTAGATTTTCCCCACACCGCGAGCGTATTTACGGAATAGTCGTTGCTAGCGACTGATGTCCCATAAAAGTGGATAGCAAAATTTTAACCTCAAGTAAAAGCACCTTATCATAAAGTAGCGCTGTTACGTAGTTTCCACCTACCTTGTTTTTACCCAAGAACATTGGTTTCCCTTTGTTGCACCCAATGACATTGGTTTCCCTATGTTGCACCCAATGACATTGGTTTCCCTATGTTACACCCGATAAGAATAACATTGGTTTCCCCTTTCCAGCAACGTGCGAAAAACTGTAATCAGAATCGTTACTTCAATCAGCTACTTTTATGAGAGGAGTTTCGGTATATATTGTACGATTAGCATTCATTCGTTTCTTTGTTTTGACTGCCTTAAGGAATCACAAATCGTTTGTGATGAGGTGATGAGTGATGACTTGTTCTGGAGCAAAGTTAGCTAGCTGCTTAGTAGGCCCTCTCGGAGGACTGAACCATGTGGATTTACGCCCATTGCCCATTAATAACACGCCAGTACTTCCAACTTCTACACGATAAAGACGAGTTAGTTAATGAAAATGTTTTCCTCAGGGGAATCTCTGTCTACGAAGCTATTATGGAGAGCTTGTCATTGCTGAATTAATAAAATTGGATTCAGTTCTTTTTATTCTACAATGAAGCGTTTAAATAAGCTGCTTTTATGAATTTACGAAGGTGGGATGGGGCATGGAATCACAATCTCTGGTACCTTACTGCTTGGTCTGCGTGAGAAAAGTTTGAGAGGCTTCGTTAATTCCAAAAGCAAAGGTTTTCTTTCTGCAGAATAAAATAAAACTAGAAACATTTCAGTCACGCTGACGCTATTATAGCGAAAATGCTAACCACTGTCTGGATCCGTCGGAGTGAGAGGGGTACACCATTCCTGAAGAATGAAGTCTGCTGCTTTCTCTGCAATCATCATTACGGGAGCATTTATGTTAGCATTTGTAATTGAGGGCATAACACTTGCATCGGCAACACGAAGCTTGCGAACGCCTCGAACCCTGTGAAGCGAGAATAAGTGAACATCGCGATCGCATTGCTCTACTCCTCAAGTAAGTCTTGGAATATTATACTACAAATACCTTAAGATGGAATCTACAACTGCGCTGGGGTCGTTATGCTTCCCCATTCTACACGTGGAACTTGGATGATAAATAGTAGCTGGATATACAGAGGATATATAATTATTCAGATCTGAATTCATTGGATAATGAAGATTGTTAAGATGTCCTTACAAGTCCAGTGTCTTATTCTGCACTCAAAATCTTTGTCTCTGTCTCCGTGGAATTGTTCACATCCAGGGAAAGGTCGCTGATGAAATGTAGTGTTGTATTTCTTGTAAGTTTGGGCACTTTCATGGAGGTTGACGAAAAACTTGTACGCTAAGAGTTGAGATTACGACATGTGAATCCCTGACAGATGATTAAGTAGCAAATGACTACCTTCAACCATCGACTTGATATCTGCACCAGCAGAATCCGAATAGTAATTGGGATCGATGAGAGGAGGATCCAATGGACTGTTGCTTGAAAGTCTCACTTCACCCGAACTTTTCGGAAGGCCTAAGAAGATGACAACCCAACTGGCATCTTGAGTTTCTAGTCCACCCAGATACTTTTCCATTTGTCCATCGTTGAAATCAAAAAGAAATTGAAAGCCTGGGATGGTTTCAGGAGTGATCCCATAGACAGATTGAAAAGCAATTATGTCTGGCCAACTTTGATCTCCTCTGGTGCTGATAGCAGCAATTCCCGAATTCGGGTTTGTTGCAAACGGCCCTAATAAAAATAAATAATCTCATATATTGTGAGAAAAGTCGTTGTAAAGCTAATTGTGACACCTTGTTTGTTAACGAGATAGTTTACTGCATCACTGTATGTTAAATCTCTGGTAGGAATGAGAGAAATCGAATCGTTATGGAGGAAAGGTCCCACCAAGGTCGTCGGGTGATCTAATAGTCCTTTTCCAACTGAAGGCAGGTTGACAGTGGAATTTATCTTGACACAGTCGCAAGGAAGATAAATAAGTTTGTTGTATAAAGTTTATGATGCCTTTTAGACAGTATGCAATAATTTGATTACTCCGAGTGAAATGAGTTCTTGAGCTGGTCCTATTCCAGAAAGCATCAGCAGTTGTGGTGACCCAATAGCCCCAGCGCTTAAGATTACTTCTTTTGATGCTCTCACTTCAATTACTTTCCCATTTCTTAAGTATGTTACGCCTGTTGCTTCATTCCTTTCGTTCAAATTGATCTAGAATAATAGCTGTGAAACAGGTGCCTTAAACTAATACTAAAACAAGGCCAACTGAACTAGAAAATTCAATAATCTCACCCTTAATACGTGTGCATATCTAATAAGCTTGAAATTTGGTCGTCTCAACGCAGGTTTTATGTATCCTTCATATGTTTCCCAACGAATACCTTCCCCCAAAGTAACTTCCATAGGACTAAATGCTGTACACATGATAAAATTCTTTAACAGCCAATTAACCAATAGAGAAGTATTATTTAATTTTAGAAACTTACAAGAAGTTTGCCGTGCATTTGGGTCTGCGATGGGATACCCAAATTCCTGACCTGCTTCCAACCATTCTTGCAATAACCTTTGGTGAGGGTTAAATGTTACGTAAATTGGACCCTGTCTACCATGATGAAACATTTCTGCAAGGGATTAATTATTCATGAGAACTAAAGCAAATAAATTAATAATTAATATTAAATATATACCATCCTTAAAGATTCCTTCGTATCGTTCGGACTTCTTAAAGTAAGGTAGAACGCTTTCGTAGTTCCACTGATTGTCTCCTGTGATTGCAGCCCAATTGTCAAACTGTAAACGACGTGTTTGGAATTTGGAAGTTTGAATGGGTACTTCATAAAAGTTTAATCATTCAAAACTTATGAGTTTCTCACATCTTTTGGACAACCACGCATATAAATCATTCCATTTAAATTCGAGCTTCCTCCAACAGATCTTCCTCGAGGGTAAATAATTGTCTGCATGTACTCAACTTTGCATTAGTGATCGAGTTAGTTACATCCGTAGATCGGAGGTGAATCCGAAAATTTTAAATAGTGCAATTTTAAATTATCTTACATTATTTACTAAACCCAAAGCAGAGTATTTTTGAGGTACAGTCCTGTAGCCCCAATCAGTTTCTGGCCTATTCAAATTCGCCTGGAACAAAAACGGGACTTGATTCATTGGAAGAGGATCTCCACCAGCTTCCAGCAATAAAACTACAAGTAAAAATATGTTTGTTAAAGATAACTTCATACGTTACAGACGGAATCTCACGTTACCCTTATGAAATCCATTTTCTGACAATCTGTTTGCCACTATTCCTCCAGCAGTTCCAGATCCAACTTTTTCACACGAATTTAGTGTAGGTGACATTCAATTATTAATACTTTTGTGAGAAGGTCTAAATCAAATTATGGAATAATTAATGAGGTGTAAAGTTTCATTTTACCAACGATAAAATCGTAGACTGTAGGAGGTTCTGAAGGAGATGGATTGGGTCTCATCATCAAATCTTGGTATTCATTGGAAGTAGCCAGCAGTGTTGTTAAAGTTCCAAAGACGGATGCTAATGCCGTGAAGGAGGCTGCTGGCAGAACCATTTGCAATACCCGAGCAGTTGCGGAAACACCATTTTTGGGAGTCAAAGTCTCCATTATTGGCACACTTTTGACAGGAATTCGACTAATTGCAGACACTTTTAAACTGCTCAGAAATTCTTATGTCACAGCAGAAGAAGGTTTCGATAAAACTGAATCTAAGGTGGACGATAGTACAAGCAGCTTGTTATTCTTAACGATGTCTAGTGCGAACTTCCAAAAGAAATTGTAAGACTATGAAATGCTTGGCTTCTTAACGATGAGTCAAGAGCTGATAAACAGTTAGAGAGTCATAAAGGATAAGCCAAGTAGTATTTGCATGTTTCTTTATTTTAACGACCAATTGTTACCGGAACAAGCATTCTCGTCTGCTGTATCCAGTAATCCACAAATCATAGTATAAATATTTGATTAAACTTGAGCGTCTGACAGCCAATTAGACGAACTACAGACTACAATAATAAATAATTATACATCACACCTTTGTACAGGTATTTCCATCTTACATGAATCATATCCTTTTGATGGGATGATCAGTTGAACTCTTATCCTAGGAAGACCAAATGCTCTTTCTGCAACTGATATAATTAGCAGATTAGACACACAAGGTAAGCTCAAGTTCAACTGCAGAACAACAACAATACACACAACACTTCAACCATAATAACACAGACACAGACAGACAATTCTTACTAATTCACAGGAATGTATTTGCTGTGGCGTGATGTTCTGTAGTAATCTAAGTCGTTACCTTATTTAAAAGATAGTAATCTTCATCTACAGCTAACATATTTAGATATTACACACTTAAATAACATGCTACATGGAAATCCACCTGAGAGTGCCTGGGATTTGATTTGTTAAAATATGAATTAACGACCCGATGATAAATAAGTCTGACCTACAACTGAATATGTGCGAATGAATCAACCTTCACCAAATTAATGCAGGATGCAGCAGAAAATGTAAAAAGAGATTATATTCGCAAGTATTTACAATGGCTAAGACTAAAGACGCTTGGCACACTTTTTATTCTTGGTAGCTTTGATTTACAGCAATGTCAAAAGGCCTGTTTAGCCATTGGAAATGTTTCGTCACCTGTCACCATCGTTTCTACTTGCATGAGAAAAATAATCCCAATCCCAAATACCTGGGCTAAAATGACTTGTGAGAAACAGTTTCCTCTTCGAATCCCCCATTCAAAGATGAGTTCCCCTCACTTCGCTCGAGTCGTGTTGCTTCTGCACTTCATCGTAACTGTGACGGAGGCGAAGAGCAGCGAATACTACGGCGTGGAGATCGGGGAATGGAAAGGACCGGTGCTGCACGGTTTGGAAGGACGCATCTACGCAATTGACGAAGATGAGATCTTCATCAAGGGATTCACGTACGACGGGACTGGAGCAGCTTGGTTCAGGACTGCGAAGAGAGGAGACCCGGGAGTCACCGACACTCCCAACAACTCCGGAGTCCGCGTCCCGTACCCAACTGGCTTCAGCTACACACCCGAAAACTCCCCGAAGCTGAAGAGTCACGAGAATAAAGACGTCATTCTGAAGCTGCCCTACAACATCGACAAAGTGCAGTGGTTCCAAGTTTACAGCGAAGATCCCGCAGTCTCCTTCGGACACATTCTCATTCCTCCCGGATTCCTTCCACCCGCAATTGCCACGCTTGCCTCACTCACCGAAAATGCACACGGCCTTTCGTCAGGGAAGATTCAGGTGTACGACCACCGAACCATCCACATTCCCGACCTCCACTACGACGGAGAAGAACCACACGCCTACTTCCTCGTGGGACCTTCAAACGGCTCCTCCAAGCCAAACAAAAAGGGAATTAAGATTGCCGACCAACGAGGAAACATTGAGAAGCTGAGCAAGTTCACAGGACAAGGAGTCACGTTGGTGTTACCCGATTACCTTTCCATCAACAAAATCAAGTGGCTAAGTGTCTTCTCCTTATCCACCGATCAGAACTTCGGAGACATCCGAATTCCTAAGAATCTGAGGGTTCCTCGGAGAACGGAGAAGCAGCACATAGGCGACAACTGCGTCAACGTCATTGAGGACAAAATTCAGCTGGAATGGGAAGTTTCTGGAGACACTGTGTACTTCAGACTTTGGGCTGCGATTGAGGACACTCAATGGGCGGGAATCGGTAGACGAATACGCAATTTGAATTTTGAATTCTTTGGATATCAGTCTCCATATGTCCCATGAACATTTTTCTTATTCTGTAGGTTTTAAGTCTGGAGAGGAGGAGTCTGAGATGATTGGTTCCGACGCTATAATAATTTATCAAGTCCCATATCACCAGCGCCAGTTCTACGCGCAAGACTACTACCTCTCCTCGTACGAAGTGTGTTCAAGGAAGGCCGGCGTGTGTCCTGATGTCGTGTTCGAATCCGACGTGGGACAGGATAACGTGGACGTCGACCAATCACGGAGCGACCGAGTCGACGGAGTCTCCCTCGTGACTTTCTCGCGTCTCCTGGTCACAACAGACGCATTCAAAGACATCCAATTGAATCAGACGCTCAAGTTGTTCGGAGCTTTCGGAGAAAGAAACACAAAGTCCAAAGACGTCGGACTCATCTACGAACAAATCTTGCCTCACAAAGGGAACAACTTTGTGGACAAGGCTGCATTCATTTCTGTCGACTTCCGCGAAGACCGGGTTCACACGTGCAGCTTAACATTGAGGGAAGTGCTGGAGACACGGAGAAACAGAAAGAAGGTCATTAAGCCAGTTCCATTCCCCAAGACTTGCTTAAGTGAGACGAAGGAGTTTGAAATGGACATCGGACCGACGGGAGGTGAGCGAGGGTACGAAGCCATCACGGGACAACAATCGTGGGGCTTCAGCATTTGGGTGAATGGGAAACTGGCTCCGGAACTTTGCTTGAGGAGAGGAGAGACGTACACTTTTAATATTCACGGAGGGACGAATTCGCGAGGAAATGGGATGAACTTCCATCCCATCTACATAACAGACGACTACGTGGGAGGATACAGATACAAGGACAAAGATGAGAGGGCCAAGGTGAAGGTCATTCGGGGAGTCAACTTGAGCAATTCCGACCATCCTGAGCCCATCTGGACAGGACAGTACTGCGAGTGGATGACCAAAGATCTTGATGACCCCGAGAAGACGGAGAAAGCAAAGGACTACTGTGAGTTCAGGAAGTCACTGGAACGGAGGTGTGACCCCATCGACGCAAAGAAGAAGCCGGTCAGGTGGACGATCACCGACGAGATCCTCCCGAAGACGCTCTACTATCAGTGCTACATTCACAGCTACTACGGCTGGAAGATTCACATCATCGAAGAGCGAGAGGCGTGTCCCTGTTGGATCAACACTTCCTCAAGGTTGAACAAAAATCTCTACAAATTGATTGCTCCTGGACTCCTCATAACTCACGCAATGCTTAAGCAGTCCTTGTTATAACAATAATATTAATTTATTATTGTTTATTCTTCCAATCTGCAAGTTGAGAAATATTGTAATATTGAGGATAAAAATCATGAGAACGCAGGTTTGTTCACTTTCTAGCGATTAATCTTAATTGAAGCTGGTTACTCCATGCAAGTTTGCCTGGGAATATGGAACAAACAATTAAGCATATAAGTGAGATAGGAATTATATAGGCAAGGAAGATGAAGTGATGGAATGACTTACTTATGAAACTGTGATATTGAGGGATGGACCAATCATTAAGAATTAGATCTGCAGCTTTCTCACCGATCATCATAATTGGAGCGTTGACATTTGTATTTGTAATTTGTGGCATCACGCTACCATCAGCAATTCGTAGGTTTGTAACTCCTCGAACTCTGCAAGTACACCGAAATACCGTTTAATTTTTGACATGATAAGAAATTGATTTGGAGTGGCAAACCTCAAATCTGAATTAACGACTGCAGACGGATCATCTGGCTTGCCCATTCTGCAGGTTGAGGTTGGATGGTAAGTCGTAGCTGGAAACATATTTATAAATATTCACAACAGAACCCATAATTTTATCCAATAATTTAATATCAGAATGGTTCTTGTCTCACATGCCAGTTGTCGAATTCGACACTCGAAATCTTTCAGCTCGTCTTCGCTGGCAGACTCGCAACCTGGAAAAGGTCTTCTCAAGTGTGTAGTGTTATACTTTCTAAAAGCCTGCGACTTCTCAAGCAAGTCGACAAAAAACTTGTAACCTGAAAAAATGACCATTGAAGATATTTATGAAGATATTTATGATTCTCATATTGCAATCAGTGAGATGATTTACATAAATCAGGGCCAATGAGTATCGATTTTACTTACCTTTAACCATGGCTTTGATATCTTCCCCTTTGGAATCAGAAAAGAAATTGGGATCAATTTCGGGTGCGTCCAAAGGGTTGTTGCTCACTAGTTTCACATGTCCAACGCTTTTTGGAAGACCCAAGTACATCATCACATAGGAAGCATCCTGCTTGCCAAGACCTTCCAAGTATTTCTGAAAAATCCCGTCCTTTGCTCCAAGCAAGTATTGCTGCCCATCTGCAGTTTCGGGTGTGATTCCTTGGGCTATATAATGTGCAACGACATCAGGCCACGATGGATCTCCCTTAGTTGTTATCAATGCATTTCCAGACAACCAAAATGGTACAGCAAGAGGGCCTACATCATTTTAAACCGAGCCGTGAAGTCAATCTCGATATTATTGTAGCTTGTGTACTGTTGCAGTTTATTTTTGCCACCTCTTTTGTGAGCTAAGTATTCCAACGCCACGTTGTACGTCAGATCTCTGTCTTGCATGAAAGACACGGACTCGTTATGAAGGAATGGACCTACAAAAACGAGAGGATGGTCCATCAGCCCTTTTCCAACTGCAGGGAGATTCACTTTTGGTTTTATCTAAGGAAGCACAACATTTTGATACTTCAAATGTATGCCTAAATATTTAAATTTAAAATTGTGGTACTAATTTTTACCCCCAATGCGCTAAGCTCAGATGCTTCGCCTATTCCAGACAACATGAGTAGCTGAGGTGTCCCTATGCTTCCTGCACTAATAATGATTTCCTTTGAAGCTCTGACTTCGAATGTTTGCCCATTACGAATGTAAGTTACTCCGGTGGCCACATTTTGGTCATTTAGAATTATCTAACATTCAAAATTTCATATGAGAATGGGAAGCTGTTATTTAGCAAGTATAAAATTATCTAAGACTTACCTTTGAAACATGGGCATAACGAATGAGTTTAAAGTTCGGTCTTGATAAGGACGGTTTTATGAAGCCTTCGTAAGTTTGCCAACGGATTCCATTGTGGATATTCAATTCCACCGAACTGAATGCTACAAATCAACGAAAAGCACGATTTGAACTGCTGGGGATTTCGTTATTTTGCATTGATTGGATATAATGTTAAGATATCGGCTGCTTACAGGCAAGCCATGCATTGGGGTCTGCAGTGGGATATCCAAATTCCTTGCCAGCTTCAGCCCATTCTTTAAAGAGAGGTTTGTACGTGGGACTTGTAATATACATCGGACCATCCTGACCATGATATTCATTTTCCCCTCCTTTGCGATTTAGTATTTAGAATGAAATATGTATATTACAGTTACAGCTATGAGGAGTCATGGCCAAATTAATATAAAAGTCATGATTAACAATGTATTGTACCGTTTTTGAAACCTCCTTCATACGTTTCAGACTTTTTAAAATACGGAAGAACATTTCTGTAACTCCATTGAGGGTCATCAGTTAACCTAGCCCAGTTTTCGAACTAACCATACGTATTCAATTAATAATTTATACATTTTTACTGAATAAATATAATTACTCACGTCTTTTGGAGACCCTCGCATGTACAACATTCCATTCAGATTAGAAGATCCACCAACAGAGCGTCCTCGTGAGTAATTTATGCTCTTAAATTAAGACAAAGGTTTGCATTACTTTATATTCTTAATTAGTATAATTAGTATATGTCAATTCTTCGGCTAATCGTTTACATTATTTTTTAACGCAAAGGAGGAAAACTTTTGAGGAGCAGTTTTGTAGCCCCAATTCATTGACGGTTCATTTACAGTGTGTCCCATTAAATATGGAATCTGATTGATTACAATTGGATCTCCACCGGCTTACAGTAGAAGAACTAAAGTCCAGAAGTAAAAGACGAGCATTAAATTAATGCTTGTTAAGATGAGGTACAGGGAAATTATGATCACCTGTGTAAATTCCATTTTCAGACAGTCTGTTAGCAATAACTCCCCCTGCAGTTCCAGATCCAACTAGGAAAACATTCCAAATGTAAAATCCATACCACACGATTTCCATTTTATTCGATTCCTCTGTAATTAGCTAACTCACCAACAATGAAGTCATAAGATGCAGGCTGGGCGTACGCGTATGGATTTGGATTTTCCACCATGTCTTTGAAATGGTTGGAAGTAGCCAACAAAGTAGCGATTGTTCCAACGAGTGCAGCCAAAACTTGGACAGTTAAGCCTGGAAGGACCATTCGGAACAAATCAGCATTGTAGAAACTATCGAGGAAAACATCCTTAGCTGCGGAGAATGGGGCAGCTGTCGTGTGACTTAACACTACGGTTTTTAATTGTGACACAGCAGCCACGGGAATCGAATACACTGGACCTAAATTGTGTGTCACGACCATTGTTGTATGACCTCAGTTTAACAACACAAGACTTGTGAACAACTAAGCGATACTGCCTGAAGTTGTTTCAACAGTGAAGTCATTTTACCTGTTTTGGTCCTATTTAAAGATTCCAATATTGCCAATTAGCATTTTCTTACACGCTGACTCTTGACTGGAAGCGAAGCCTTCAGTTTTGTGAACAGATCTGCAGGTGAGAAACAAGATTATTGATTTGATCCTAACTACTAACAGACCTGCTATCTACACTAATTGGATTACCTATCCAATTAGTGTAGATAGCAGGTCTGTGCATACTTACATGCATTCTGCTCCATCATCATTAATCTACAGCAATTTTGTGTACTGGTGTTGAGGCTACCGTGCTTAACAAAAACAAGTATTATCAATTTGCATTATTCCATGGTTAATTAACTTCATTGGCCAAGAAAGTGATTGATGAAAGATGAAAGTATAGGACAGAATATGAATGCGTAACACATTTGTAGGTGCTTTATTTTCGGGAAGTCGAACTCTAACTCGCATCTTACTACTTCTGGAATTGTGTGTACAGAGGTTTTTTAAAGTAAGCGAAACTGTAACGACTACAAGTAGGGAAGCAAAAGTTGATGATGGATGGGTTACATTTATGAGATCATGGACAGTGGACAGAGCTTGGGATTGTGAGGATAATTAACATGCGCATTTGTTGCAAGGAAGAAGGAAAGCGAAGGATACCTGGAAACTGGAACTCGAGCAAGGTATTCCAGACTAGTGCAAATTATAATAATGTAAATCAGTCTTTCATATTTTCTATTCAGACCTTTTAATCAGGACTCTCAGTTGTGAATGGTGCTGTACATATTGAGTAATTAAAGATTATAAGCTAATAAAAACACAGTATGACGCTGGCTAGTCATTACATTAACTTATAAATAAGTGATTAAATGCAAAGTTTGAGGGTCTACATTTCATCGCCAATCATGCGTGTACCATCAACCATTGAATCTTTTTAAAGCACATTGAAAAACTCCGGAGCAATGAGGCAATAAAATTCAGTTTAATATCAAATTACAGATCCAAATAATAAAGTAGCCGAAAATGGCACTGATCCACGCTGGCAGTGTAGAAGTAGAAAACACAACATACGGGTAACAAATCATCCTATCTGTCACTTCACACTAAATGCAGTCAATCATGACGTGCGGAACCCATTCGCAACCCGGGTTCTTCTATTCGGATTGTCGGATGTGTGTAAGTAAGTTAATCTAGCCAAACATCCCATTAATACCCACTTCCGTTTCGTGTCTGAGCATTATTTCATGCATGTTGTCTTATTTCCCGTAGGTGTGCCAAGCTTTTAGCATCCCTTTGCACGCAAAGTTCTCTATTTAATTAATGTGCAAATGTATTCTAATAGTCTTATTAATACATTTTGTAGCAGCGTTAGGCACATATGAAATAGTTCACAAATATATGAGTCACGTCATAAAGCTGACAAAAGACCTGTCTGCCTCTGCAGCCGTCAGCCGTCTCAAGTCTCCGAAGAAGTAATCTGCTAAGTGCAAGCAACGCAGACACAGATCATCCACACCAACCAACTGCTATAGACAACCTAATAATATTATAGCGTACCTATCTGCTTCTGCTGTGTGTGTCTTTGTGTATCAAAACTCACTTGGCTTGTTGTTACATATTGCCTATAACTTATACTAAAAGACGTTCATTTCGCGAGGAGCATTTTGCAAGTGTGGGATTCTTTTATAAGCACACAAAGCACGCAAGAAAAAGAAGTTTATTTGGCCATAAACGCCCACATGCAAATTTTGCAAGCACAGGGAGATCTCCGAACTCTTTTCGTCTACCTTCAAACTTTTAACTCTTCTCTCCACTTCCTCTCGTCCAAATGTAAACTAGTTGACTAGCGTCGCTCTTCGCGGAGCCTCCTCGTCATCTCCTGGCATTCCTTCATCGCGATGGATCCACCACCTATTTATTTAGTTTCTGTTGGTCTTGGTCAAAAACCTCAGTAAACTACGTGACGTGTGTATTTGTGTGTGTGTGTGTGTGTATATATATACATATTCCTATACGTACATTCGATTTTCGATTTGGGTGCGTGGTTAGATTTTATATGATGAGATTCGTTTTGACCAAAGTTCGGTGAAGGTTCCATTTCCGTCGCCAACTCGAAAAAAATCCAGTTTTTACTCCAAATTCCTTTTCGGAATCCGAAATTCGGATCAGTACAAAACGGGGAAGTGAATGAAACTTGGTCATTCTAACTGCTGGTTTATTTTGGCAAAGCTGAGATTACAAGTTACAGCCATGTGTATCACATTACCTTGCGGGTATTCTTCCCAAACTTTGGCAAAGTTGATTGCTTATTGTGAAATAGTAAGTCCATTAAACATCCGTAAAGAAATAATAAGACATCAAAGTGAGAGACGATGTAATACAACTTGAGCTCTCTGACCTACCTTACGCAAATAATGTTCGGCAGTGTGAGATAGGAATAGGATGAGTTCATAAATCACTCAGAGATCATTCAGTCAGTATGAATAGGTAACCTACACTCATTGAGAAATTTAACGATTCAAGGCGTTGTTGGTTGGTAGTACTGTTGAACTGTTGACTGTGGGTCTCTCGCCTTGTATGACTCAAAATGATTTGGTGGTGGTGCAGTTTGCCCTACAATTTGTACGAGAGAGTTTGTTGTGATCAAACTAGACTTCCCACAAGATTTACTTGACAGTTTGATGAAAGATCGAGCGATAGTTTCCTATGCACTTGTTAGCAGCCTACACAAATTGTAAAGAAATTGTGTCTCCTCAATTGACTGTCAGTGTAGTTTAGACTTTAGATTAACAACATAAATGAGCAAAAGAGAAGGGTCAGTTCTTAAGAAATTGCTACTGAGTTTGATTGTTTCCATAATTCGATTAATTAAGAGAGTATTACAGGAACACAGGAAAGTTTTGTAGTTAGGAAAGACTTTTGTACGCGCATGAAGAAATGAACTGAATGGATCTTTGAACTGCTGTCATGTCTAATAAATTTACCTTTCGTTGATTATTTAAGGCTTTATACGTAATTGCATTGCTGATGTTCTCCTTATTTGGAGTCCTTCTTGAAAGTAAACCTGATCTTCTGAGAACTGTTGCAGACGACAATCCAGCAAAATACAATGATCTCATTGTGCTTCTCACTTTACCCCGTAAGTATATATTAAGCGAATTAAATGCTACTGTTAGAAGTTATTATAAATCAAAAAGTAAAGTAGTTGCAGCTTTACTTCTAACCTTCTGTTGAATTTGATTCTAGGCAGTATGCAAGCTGGATGTATTCTGTGGATTGTAATGAATTTAGTTTCTGGGCTGATTTTCAGCTTAATTCTGCTTCAGGGTGCACAAGAGGTACGCACTGTTGTTATTTCTATTTTAGCAATAAATTATGCCAGAAATGTTTGGAGATAACCGCATACCATTTTTGTATTTAGAAAAATGCCACAAAAGTGAAGATATGGTTTGTGGTAACTCTGGTGAGTTGCATTGCATCGATTCCCGTTTACATCTTTTGGATGTGCCATTCTTCTGACTGGGTTAGTGTCGGATTTACTTTAATGATGATCTACGTCTTTAATGTTCTCTGCTTGTGGGTTGTGCATTCCTTTATGGAAGAAATGAGAATTGAAAACATCTCACACCGACCAGGATTCAAAACTCAATCTTCACCGTTGTACAAAATATAGTTTCACGAATTCTTACTTTATAATTGTCATATTTATACAACTTATTTCTATCTGATTTCTTAACTGCCCTTCAGTAAGCTAAGCTGCTTGTGTACTAATAATTTACAACGAGTAATGCCCAGTGTCTGGAGGACTTCTGCATGGATATGTAATTCCTGTATTATTGAGCTTTAATTCATTGAGCTTTTTTTACTGAAATTTACTTAAATGTTCGAATAAAAGATAAAAATACAAATGTTTTACTTGCTATGACGTATGATTCTAAATTCAAGGATACTAAATTCAGAATTTAAAACAGAAATCTGTATATAAATACGTTGACGCATGAACTCACAAGTGACCGCATTCCCTCATGCGCTCGAGAAGGCCTTGTAGATCAAGCCTTTCGGAACTTGAACAATGGTGACCCCATCGGGTCACTGAGAATTTCTCCCTTATTTTATGGTTAATCAATCGTTAAGTTATGTGTGCACGATGCCTGCCCGAAAGCCGAAGCTGTCAAGTTTAGCATTTCTTCATGAAGCAAGCAACAACTGTGAGTCACAAGATGAGAATTTCATCTTCTCATGATGCGATAAGATAATATTGTAATATTTAATCCTGGCAAATCCGGAATTTGTTGAATGAAATAAATCACTTGAAGCTTGAAGCATCTAACATTAGACGAATGATGTTATTTCTTATAATCCATACATATTAAGAGTTGCTCAGTCAGAGCGTACTCTTCTGTGCTACAGGTTATGTTGGAGGTCCAGGCGATGGTGGAACTACTAAAACAGATATAATAGTGTTAATAATCAGTACCTTACTCACTACAGGGAAGTGACATCATCAAGCTTTGCGATTCTAACTTCCCTTTCAACGTATGCTCTCCACTATTCATGTGAACACGAACGAAGTCTGCGAATCTTTCGTCGAAGACTTCTCCTTGATTAGTTCTGAAAATATTTAAATTGTGTGATAATGTGTTCATTTTGTAAAGAGTGAATCAATTTTGTTATTTTATTAACAATAAAATGAGTAGCATGGCTTGTCTTCAACTACTAGTGACGCTGGTAGCAGCGATCGAAATCGTAAGTAGCTGTTTGTTCTCGTTACACGGATTCATGGTGTCGTTGATATTATTAGTGAAAAATATTATGTGTTAAATATTTGTATTACAGGTAATTTCAATTTCAACTTTGATCATTTTGGGAGCATTTGCCGTAGTATTAAAAATTAAAAGAGATGCTCTATTGAAATTCGACGAGGGTTGTCCGGATGAACACCATCACCTTCAGATTCTCCTGGAGGCTTCGGGTAAAATACAACGAACCTGTCTGCAACTCTTAATTATTTGTTGACACAACTTTATTTTTTATTTTTGCAGTTTGGCAGTTAATCTTTATCTTCCTTCCTCTAGTTATTTACTTCGTATGTGAAGTCGTACTGGGAGTAGTTCTCTATAAAGCTGCCCACAAGGTATACTTGATAAATGTTTGCTACATTCAAAACTAAACTAAACCATTTGAATTAACCTGAGACATATGAAATGGAATTTTGCAGGCAAATCGCCAAACACTGTGTCGCTGGTTGATCACGACCTTAATACTTGTGGGAGTTGGACTGATTGTATTTACAATAGAAGTTGTCGGAGTCGAAGATCCATTTGATATTGTCTTGATATACAGTGTCAATTTTCTATTTACCTTGTTATCGGTTGGGCTTGTGTATTGGTTGATCTGTAGAATCAAAGCTGGTGATGTTCATCAGCTAGTGCCGATCACCGATCATGAGAAATTGTGAACATTATTTCTGTGACTTCATGTTACAAATGTGAACGAGATTGATGCGAAGGACCAGATTAATTACAAAGACTGAGACCGATCTAGATTCATTTTCAATAATTGAATTGAGCTTCATTGCTGGAGACTTTTATTATAATGGTAGCTGTATCACAATTATTTCATTTTGCTTTTTTGTACCCTAAACTTAATCTGATTTGTGACTTAACTGCGTCTGCTTACATACAAATTATGTGCTACGTTTAATTCTGTGTTAACTACTATCTGACATAAGGTGTCACTTTTTTGTAAAAGCAGTCACTTAGCAATAAAAGTCCAGATGGTTGAATCTTGAATGGATGTGTGTGTGACATCGATCGATCAAAGGAAA
>JAQGAD010001805.1:0-16897 GCA_034696625.1 Isotomurus palustris | reverse complement strand
TTAAAGGGAATAACCTCTATATTACTAAACATATATACTTTAAGGATGGACCACCAAGGAATTGTTTGAGGATATACCTAAAAAGCTTTATATATACTTTCTAATAGTCTACTCGACTTATCCACCGAAGCGAGTGATACAAAGCATAAGCTATTTTGAATGATTTCCCGTCTGCAGAGAGTCTACACAAGAAGAATTCTGAGTTCCCGAGTTGGTCTGATGCACTCAGCCCTTTTTCTTCCGAGGGAAGTGATGTGTTGATTTTACGGAACCAATCGGGAACGGAGAAAACCCGTTTAGGAAATATGCTTTGCCAAAACTCTGGAAGATTAAGCTCCTACTCCATTGCTCAAGGTCTACCGAACAAGAAGAGAGGTTTTGCCTATTATCGATCAATATTTTCTTACTTTTTTCCGTAGATTTACTTTTATTTTCCGTAAATATGCGTTGTTGTCAATGAATTTGTCGAGATTCCAGATTTTAAGTTCTGTGTATTCTCTTTCTAGGTATTTTGCGTAGTTGACAGGACTTAGGAAACAGCGAAGAGTTTAGTTGGAATGCCAATTTTTTGAAATCCCAATTTACTCAGGCCCAATCCAGACTTTATTGCGAGAATGAAAGGAACTAAAGGAAAGTTGAAATTGGATTGAAAGAGTTTGGCATAAGCTGAACCTACGTTCTTTCCCTTTTCTGTACGGTTGTTACCTCGTGGGATTAAGGGAAAGCATTTTTGTTGGTGTGGATAGCAGAGAGATGTAGAGACAAGAGAAGTTTTCATGCTTTCTCTACTCAGCAAATATATAAAGGCTTCTCTCTCCACACAGAGGAAAGATAGAAATAGGAGAGAACAAGGCTAGAAAAAGTTTTTTGGTTGTGCGGGTGTCGTCGTGAGTGAAGGTGCAATAAGTTGTAGGCGAGTAAGAAAAATATCCATCTCTCAACTGGTACTCCGCCAGAATTGAGAATGGTGAAAGTCTCACTTAACTCATGATATAGTGAGGCAGGAAGACCCAAAAGAGGAGAGAAAAGCTTCAAGACACTCAAATGCACATCAATATTTCATTGGAATAAAAGGTTAGCAAGTTCTCACTTCGGTACGAAATGAGCCAATTTCTTGATGTGAAGCTGAAGGATGACTTTGTGCCTCATCGAAATTTCATGGCTTTGCCTTTCACAGCCAGTCTTCTGCTTCACGCTACTTTCTCTCATTCGCCTCTTCTAACACTTCATTCACCTACAATTCCTTCACCTCCTATAATATTATTGGAAAGTACTGCGGATTCATTCCGCCTTACTTTTCTATGCACCTTGAACCTCGGCAGCTTTTATTTAGCCTACAACACTACAGAGGCTGGATGGAATTGTGCTTCTGAATAAATCGGTGTACAGAAAAGCTTTGCACACTGACGAGAGTTGAATTGCAGGTGTCCACGTCCAGTGCATTGCGTCATGAAGGATTACTCGTCATGTTGTGTGTACACAGCACACAGTCAGTGTATAAAAGCTTGGAGAGGATATCGAAGGAAATGTTGTGTAGAATCTCGACACGTAAGTTTAGGTTCTTTGTGGGTGCATTGATAGTGAAGCCTTTTAATACTTTATCATCTGTCTCCAGCACCACAACTCATTTGACTACTGTACTGTATCATCGTGAACAATGAACTCGACAGCACTTGTGTCTCAGCATGTAATACACTTCACACAAAGTAGATATTAAATAAGTGAAAAGTATCACTTGCTCTCTCACTAGCTTTTCAGTATTCATTCCCATCCTCCAGTTAGTAATTGAGTCTCATAATTCATTCCTTCTAGTATTTAAGTTCCTCCACTGACTGCCCGCATGAAAGGATTGATCTTTCCTAAAGATACATACCAAACGAGAGTCAACTACAGCAGTGTGTGCTTGACTCCGGGCAATCCTGCGTTGTGTCTTGTGAGGACTTTCGTTGAATTTAGAGGATAAAAAGACTCGTCCATGAAAAGGATGTGCAGCAGGAGAAGGTGCATTGCAGCATTATTGTTATTATTATTAAGGTTCTTATACCTCATGCAGTCAGTCATTTTACAAAGAACTGAAAGAACACACCCTTTTTCAAGTCTTATGATTTTGCATCATATTTGAGTATGTATTGTTTGGTAATTCATTTTCCTATTAAAATTGACTGTCGCTAGAGCTGTTGTAGGATTAATGAAATCTTTGGAGACGTCTCTTGACAGTCTCCCGTACGAAGGGAGAACAAGAAGCTTACCCCACGCAGTTCAATGCATTATCATACGATTATATTCAATCTAATCTTTTTCCTAGCACCTCATGTGGCACCTTCTCACTTTGGCTTTTTAAACCGTAACCAACTGGCTAACAGATTCTCTAAAAGTTCTTTACTTGAGTGACTGTCGAGTGTCGACTCGTTGACTGTGTGTAGGCAAACTTTAAGGATATAACACACGAAACACAATTGAGATTCAAGTCTGAGGCTTGTCTTACTCGTCACAGTACAAAAGTTTTTCAAGTCATAAATATTACCCTTTCAAAACCTCAAGTATTCATTTAGTCACTTCAACCAAATCATAATTCATGGTTTTTATCTTGAAGTGTCGTATATTACCCTATGAATGGAATAAAAGCTCTCTCAATATTAGACATCCTCCTTCCTCCTTCTATTTACTTCTCTCCTCCAGTCGTGAATACGGATTCAACGTGGAAGTTAGCTCTACGCATCCACAGTATTATTGAAGAGCGAAGCACATGAAAAAAGCGAGAATGTCTGTCACATTAGCATGCATGAAGCGACAAAACCGTCCGAGCTCTTCATGCATTTATCATAAACCATTGTAGAGCTGGAGAACATGGAGAAGGCAAGCTGGAGAAAGTTGCCAGAGTATTTGAGATGCAAAGGCCCACTCATCCTCAACTTTCGAGGAATAGAGAGTGAAAGCAACTTTAAAATTAAGTAGGAGACACGAGGAAAATTGGTTAAAAATTCATAGGTTTACTAATTTAGTTTTGTAATGTTAGGCATTAAGGAAGACGACGAGTCAGTTAGGTGAAGTCATATTCAATTAGGAGGTTTCAACGTTGGAGGAAGAAGACGTGTGTGTAACACTGAGGTGGTTGAAGATGACGAGTAATTAGATCAAACTGCTCCTCCGACGCCACCGTACGCTTCAACATCACACATCAAGTGGATGAGGGAGGAGAAAGTATAGCGAATGAATGTGGTTCACGTATGCCTACGAAGCACATTAAATATTCGTCAGTAGAAAAGGAAGGAGGATGTTGTTCATGGTTCATAATACGAGTTGACTTGAGACTTGATGTTGATGTGATGGATGTCACTTGAAAATGACTTTATTGTGACGGTTATTATGTGTGCTCTCCGTGTCAACCGCAATTATGAAGTCAATTATTTGTCAAGAGTGGGATTTGTAAAGTGGCATATTCATGTAATAATGAGGAGTACGTGTACATCCGGAGATGAAATAAGTGGATTTCATTATAAAGAGTTAGGGAGCTGAGTCTCACACGCTAATAACTGTGAGATGATGTGGCTGGCTGTGGTAGCCGGAGAACGTAGAGACGGAAAATGGTAATTTGACGGACAAGTCAAGAGTATATGTGGAGTATGGAGCTTAAGTTTACAGAGAGAGCGTCTCATTTGATTTAGTGAATGGGAAGCTCTCACACTCCTCTCTAGCTGTGATCTGTTTGTTAGTGTTCATCTCATTATTTACTCCCGAAACCTCTCTACGAGAGGAGATAATGTTGTGGGAATCACTCTAAATAATAGATAAACATGCGATAGCTTTATTCACTTCTGGGAAAGTTAAACGTCTGCCATGTCAGGAAAGTGTGGAAAAAGCAATGTTTTCACAGTAATGTGATACATTTTGCATCCCTTCAAACACAGCCTTCCTGGAGGGATATTCTCGTACAACTTACTCGACAGGATAGATTGATGTAATAATGAATGAGAAGGTTGTTGTAGGACGTGAAAAGCTACTTTCATGTATCACATCATCTTTTGGGGAAAGTGTCGGCAAACGTCCCTGGTGAATTGACTTAATTTGACTCCCAAAGGTTACACTTTTACACCCGATCGTGTGCCGAGGAGACTCGTAACCATTTGTACTTTTATGCTTACAGTTCATGCACTTATTTAATTTATGGAGACTTCCTCCTCTCCCAAAGGGTTTGGCTGATGGCTTGATTCATCTGAGGTTTAAAGGGGTTGGGGTTACTTATTCGGATTCAATCCAGTTTTGGGAAAATTCAAGATCACATTCAGGAATGGGGTTACTATTGTTAAGCCAATTGCTAAATTGGTGTGTAATGCTACCAGGCATCCCTGGATGAATGTGTAGCGAATCGGTAAATTACATGAGTAAATCAGTTAAGATTCTGAATATAGAGATTATACGATGTTCTAATAACAAGAGAGGAAGAAGGAGGGCGAATTAATAGTTTAATAGTGAATGTATTAATTTTTAAAGACATTGGTCTATATTTTAAATGAAGCAGCTTGGTTCCTGTTCAAGCGCTTAAAAGATATTTAATATTCTATAACGTAAAAGATATTTCATATTTTTCTCATTGCTCATAAAATTGCACTAGCATTAGGTATATTACACGGTAGAGTTATGTAACTAGACAATTCAAATTATGAAATTGAATGGAGAAGAAAGCGCAGAGGTATCCGTAGAACAATTTATTGTAATTTATCAGTATTGCGTAAGAACGTGACAAAATAAGCTACAATTTAATAAATTAACTACAAAATGACAATGCCATAATGATAACTCCATTAGTCAAAAGATAAGCTTTCTTATAGTCAGCGACCCTTTACAAACAGCTCTCTATTTAATAACTCTTCTGGTGGTTTGAAACACGCCCGTAATAGTCATCCATTCGCAGTTGAATGTGGGAGATAGTGAAGTAATGTAGCAGGAAATAAATGACATGCAAATGAGAGGTACGCCAGGTAACATGAGAAAGAGGAGGTCTACTGGCAACGCGACCATTCGTCATGTAAATGGTCTCGCACATGGGCGTTTTAATATTTGATAAAGTGAGAATGATAACGGGAAATGAGGACTATTCTTCTGCTCACCCAGATGAAACTTCATATCGTGTAACAATTTAATAATGTTATAGCCAAGTTCATTCAGTGTTTTCTAGTCACTTAGTATGTCATGTCAGAAGAGTCAGAGAGGTAAAAGATATTTCATGGGGCTGCGTTTCAAGAGTCTCCTAAAATGGTGCAAATTACGTGCATGTTCAGTGGTTAAAAGGAGGAGGAGAACCATATGGGATGGTCGAAAAGACGATAAGCGTGTGGATATCTTTGTTTGCATTGTTTGAATGTATATCCTCTTCCCTAGCTCTGCCACGTATTCCATATGTATTTATTCATTTTGGACAGCAAAGACTCCTTTTACCTCCACTCATTCGTAATAACCTGACAATGGGCATCGAGACAAGGTGTACCTTTACAACAAATGCCCGTTGTTATTCTTAATGGGCATGATAATGATAATGATGAGACAGGATTTCGTGTTTTTCACTCGCTTCTATTCTCTTGGCTGCTGAAGTGAGCTACGGGAGCGTTATTATTACTGAACTCCCCATACTGTCGTCGTTATAAAAGACAGCTAAAGGACAGAAAGACTTTTTGTGTTGGAATGACAATAATCTATGTACTCATCATTACAACAACATTTGCAACATCTTTTTCCAAGTGTTGGCGCATACCGTGACACGCTGTAGGGAATATGAAGTTTTCTATAGAGTGAAAGCCTTGATACTCGACGAGTATGGAAATCGATGCATGTAGAGGATTAAGGCATGCAAGCATGCACAGCAATTTATAATGAATTTAATAACAATATACGATAAGCTGTCTGGGTATTTTGGCTCATCTGAGTGTTGGACTCCTACTATAATGATGATGATGAGAAAACCGGATGCTCTTGTAGTCTCAGTAAAGCATTTAATAGCATACTTCCCAAAGTGTCCAACCCCTCTTCTTCTCAGGGAACTGAAAGCTACTGTGGTGAGGCATTCGAATAAGCTCGATGTCCTACCTGTCGTCATTCATCTCCTTGTCATAATTGTATGTTGTGTTTACTTGGGGATCTGCTCCCACCACATAATAATCGTCCAGCGCTTCGCTCAACATCAGCAATCATTTTCTAATTAGCGAAACAGCATGATAATGTAATAAACGTTTTAATATGTAAGCAGATAAATTACTTAAATGATGTGACTGCAGATAAAAGAAGAGCTTAGTTTTGTGGAAGGTGTAATATTTCGTAATACTTTAAAAGTTTCAAGAGTATTGTATCACAATACCCCGTTTTAGTTTTTATACAACTCAATACTTGCTAGTAGAAATACTACTACTATTATTACTATCGTACTACACAAAAAATCTGCCTGGAAATCGCATGTTGTATGCTCAGAATTAATTGTTAAATTAAAAGGTAGCAGGTAAAAGGAAAAAATACAGAAAAACTTGAATTGCACTGTGACAGTAGATAATACGGGCAGACCGAGGAGCCTGATGGTTGTGGATCACGGTAACAATGATTAGGAGAGAAGGTCTGTGGGAAACTTTTCTTGTGTCCAGGCATGAGGCTAGTCTTGTTTGAAGACGTGTTTGTAAGAACGGACATGCAGCCGAAAACCGAAGGCTGCAGCCATCAAACTATGACCCTCTGCCACTTGGAGGAAAATGATACAACTTGTACGAGAGATCACACTGGAAGCCTGAGGAAGCATTGCATTTCGTAGATAATAAGCTGTTAGCTATTGAATACCCTTAATTTACTCACTTCTTTAATTATTCGTGCCTTCCTTTACAGGTGTGCAGTTTACAACCCTTTCCGAGAAAAAAATTCTTTTACGCGAACGCAAAGTTCGGGCTTACGTATTATTTGCACTAATTTATTTAACTCTACCTTCACCTTGTGTAAAGAACACACCACACCATTGGGCAGTCTAGGTAGGCCACCTTGCAAATGAGAAGATGCAGACTATTCTATGTGCATTAATTAGTTTTATGCAACTCGCAATTTGTGTGATCGTTAATTAAGAAAATCCATGTAAATTCGAGGCACTAGTCATAGAAGTGGTTTATTCATATTACTATCCTCTGGCACAGAATTAGAGTGGAAGGTGTAAAAATAAAATTTTACATGAAGAAAGAGAAGCCTTTTTCTCACCTCACAATCTGATTTGCATGACTGGCAGTGGCAGTAACTCCTCATAATTGACTGGATGTATTATTAAGATCAATTAAATCTTTGTGTATTGATGGTGGGAACGACAGCCTAAGGGATATTCAGAAGTCAGCTTCTATGTTTTGTGCGATCTTTTGGTAATCTGAAGTCTTAACAGCAGTAGCATGTATTCGATTTTTATGAATTTTAATAATAACTTTAATAGAAATATAAGTGCATGTTAATTCAGTTCAAATATTATAAGCCTTCACTTCGTGGAACATTGACTTAATTGAGATATCAATTCGGTTGATTTGCCTTAAGTGAAATATCGAAATATAGCTTTTTATAAACACGCACCTGGCTAAAAGTAATTATCGTGAGTGATTCTTCTTCGCCCTTTTCTCCTAAAAATAATGGCTTTGGTGATTTTGCAATATCAGAAATCGAAAGTCTTACCTTCCACTTTTTGTGATGATCATTTCAGTTCCCAATTCATGAAACTTGTCCCACAATTCTTTAGTTTCCAAATGACAGATGACATGACGAAGTTCTTCACAGTTGCATCTTTCAATGAGGAGAGGGTTCTTTGGTGCTGATTTCTCATTAGGGGATCCACTAGTTCGATTGTTGCTTCCAGATGAGCTGTTTTTTCCTGGTGAACAACTCCCTTCACTTTTCAAGTCCCCGTCGTCATGATTGACTACTTCTATTGTGTCACGGGAATCTGAGGTTGACGATGGAACATCAGGAGACTCTCGTCCGTCAAGGATGACACTCATATCGTCCTTTATTTGCGGATCTGTGGTCAAAGATTCAGGAGAATCCATCAGAGAACCCGGTGTTGACTCGACAAATTTTTCTACCAAACAGAATAGCGATAATATGAATGTATTGTAACCTTGTAATTGAGCACAACAGATTTCCTTGTGACTTAAGTGTCTTCACAAATTCTAAGCACTGACTTTGAGCTCTGATACCAACTAAAATGTGTCGTGGAATTCGTATTCACTAACAGGAAGTGTACCACTCAAATTTTACATGTGAAACTCAACAGTTCATGACTAATTATGAGACAATTACGCAAAAGAAACTTCACTGCCTTCCACTCCACATCCTTTTCATGAACATGCCATCTAATTCGTTAATAGTAATTAGATCGCATGCACAATTTTGTGGTAAATTAAATCTGAATTCCCACCTTAGGAAATTAATTAAGTTCATGTCGGAGGATTTTGCAGACGTCAATGAAAATTAAATGTTTTGGTAAGATCGTGACTTAATTTGTATTTACGCTGCAGTGGTTCAGAAAGGCGTACAAGTGCATAGGAATATTTTGGTCTCTTATACAGGGATCAATAATACAAGTTGTTGAGAAGTGCTGCTACTGCACATTTCTCTAAGTTTGTCTTATCTTGGGTGGCTGCAGAAACAGATTCATGATAACTCAAAAATGGAGATTCAAAATCATGGAAAGAAAATACGTAAAAGCCTCTTATAGAAAAAATATCTTGATTTTGACGGCTGACAGTCGCAGATGAGTGACAAGTGGTCGATCGTAAAGGTGTTCGTTTTGATGCATCTCACCAAACAGGCCTCAAAGTCAGTGGATTTATGATTGCAATCCATACACTTCTGTTTCGGAAAATGCAAGGCCTCACCCTCTTTATAGTCTTTATTTCTTGTAGATTAGCATTAATTAAAGACTTGGCCTTTCATGTAATTGATTTCGACAAATAAAAATGCATTAATTATCGGCCAAGTCAATCGAACATGAGCTTTGCGCCTCACCCGATGAATACGTCTTGCCTGGAACAGTGGATTCTAATAGATGCACTAAGGTGCTACGGATATCTTGTCATTTATAACTTACGCATACCGAAAGTCATGTTGAAGAGCTATTTTCATGATCAGAAAATAAAAATTGAAATAAAAAATTCTGTCTAGACTTCAGCTGGAAAGTGGAGTGGTCAAAAATGCCCCCTTTAGTCAATAAACATGAGAAGTTTAGTTCCACGAGGAGCTTCTTTGTTCCAGTGTCTTCTTGCATACAAATGTGATGGATCAATTGTAATGTGTGGAAGAAGATTGAATGTTAAGTAGTAGAACATCATAAAGTAATAATCACTGAAATCTTATGTTTTCCTTTTTCCTGCTGCAATTTAAAACAGTAATAATAACACCGACACTTGAAGGAAATGTACTAACTGTGGAGTATTTGTAGGTCTATAAAAATTATATTTTTTTCAAGATAATCTCTTGATACTACTCACCGTCTTAGCCTTTGCTTATTTTATTTTTAGAACTCAGCATAGAGTTTCTATCAATTACATTTTTATAATTAGAAGAATCCTTACATAAAATTAGTCAATACTGCAGTGGCAGTTAGTTTTAAAGTTTGATTGGAAGTGTTTTATGGCAATAATTTATGTTTTATCTTGGCCTGTTTGGTAAGTGGACTTGCGTATTTATTAAGGACCGCGAACTTTATTTTGATCCTTTTGTTTGCCCGAACTAAATTCCTAAATCCTTGAGTCTTAATTTGATAGCATGCATACAGATAATTTTTAAAAATGAAAGAAAAGAATCTGTGCCACCAAGAAAGACGAAAAAGTAAAACAGTTTTTAGTGTCTAGACGGACTCCGTGATTATTGTGATGCTGGATATCCGAGAGAAGTTGTTGCAACCCATCTTTGTAATAACACTGATACAATGTAAGCCGAACTTAATCCTTTCTCCCATGTGAAGGTCAGTAATTACTTTCAATCTACATGTGTCATGTATGCCTGTCTACATAGTCAATACTGAGTGAGTGCAGAAGCACAGCGATAATCTTTTAAGATGAAAACGAGCGTAAAAGTAGTAGAAAAACTTTCTCACGAAAGATCAAAAGTCGCGAAATGTAGTTTGATCGAATTAATAGACGTGTAGAGCTTCATTATCCATGCAACCTTCTCATCCTGCGTAGTAAGTAAGTAGTAGTAAGTAAGTAACTTCTCCGTGAATATTGAATACATTGCATGTTCGGCAAAAAGTAGTTTTCTCGCAGAATACAAGTAGCAGTTGCAACAATACAATCTAAGGTAATTTTATCCGTGATTGATTTCATGTCATAATAATAATGAAATACCTCATTTCATTTCCCACGAGTCCCTATTTCACGAAATTCTTTTTTTCCTAGTTGAAGGGAGGATGAAGGCATAATTAAATTCAACGTACAAATTAAGATGGAATTATGAGCTGACGTATTAAATCCTATTACGATTCCATATTTAAATGAATCGGCCAGTAAAGTGTGAGGTTCGTGATGACTTTCATGTCTCTCACGATGTTTTTCAATTGGGTCATTTGGCCTTCCAAAGTCTGAATAAATCAGCCAGTTCTCAAAGTTATACTTTAAAGACGTTTATCTCAGCCTCATAAAGTGTATTGATGATTGATGGTGATACTGATAGTTGTCTAATTGTAAGTGTATTCTTGTCCATGCTGAGGAACTACTTTCATCTGTTTATCACATATCGTTGGTTTTATCAGTTTTGTGCTTCTTCGCAATTAAATTCAATTACTAATGGTAATCGATTATCACAATTATCTCTACAACAGGATGAACTGATGATACATTCTGAAACAGTTTAGCATTTTATATTACATGCTCAGCCCGATGGAAGCCACCAATGAAATGAAGTGTGCCTCTGATTTAATATGACTCTGTTGTACACTTTTTCTGTGTTATGAAGGGTTGCTGTTGCTTGTTGTGCGTATATCAAACTAATCTCACAATGATAAATACACCCTTGGATGAAGAACAAAAGCAGTGAAGGAAGAGTTATTAGTTCAATTTACTACACCTTGTTCATTCCAAATATTATTCAGGATATGCGTACCCTTAGTTAAATGTTCAACTTGTAATTTGTCTACATAAGGCGAGCAAAAAATCTCATGGTGCATGGGGTGGGAGGTGTAGCTTGCCTTGCGGTGAGTTAGGGCTGGAAAAGTGATATTGAATGTGCATGCATATGAATTAATCTTACTCGAGTCAAAATTACACTCCAATATGTCAAGCTAATTGAACTGGAGGATTTATATACCAATTTTTCATTTTACAACAACAAAAGAGACTTCTATGCCTGCGATTGTAGGGTTAGATTTACTCAGGCCCATTTTGGATTAAGCTTGTAGGCTTGATTCAATCGCTGGAAATGAACAAAAGGTTTATAAAGAAAGTTTATGATTTAATTTTGGGCCATATGTGGCCGTCTCTGATGAGCCATTATCAACATTGACCTCTTCTGTCGAATGAAAATGATACTTTTGCTTTCTACTATCTACTGACTGTGAGACTAATTAGTTTAGTTTTATGATGCGTAGTAAATGAACTAAAATTTTATGGTTTTAAATGCGTGTGTATTTTTACGTAATTTGTCAAGGAAGCTTATAGTATTGTAATATTATTAGCCACATGTTACGCAAATCATATTAATAAAAGAGCCGGTATTGCGAAAGTCAATTTACCTAAAGGTCTCATTGTGCTTCCAAGGATTTTGTTTTTGCCCTTGAGCTTGAGAACTTCCGCAGCAGCTCTGTTGGATCTTCCTATAATAGCCGCAATGGAAAAGTCAGTTCCACGTGGAACGGGGACACGGGTTCCCAAGAGTCCTGATTCTTCCATGTCCATCGGATAAACACTGCTGGTCACCAACATGGGTAACCTGTTCGTGTAGGAAATACAGGAGTTCCTTCTATCACCAACTTTCACTTTACTAGTCTCAACTTTCACCCCCGAAATTGAAGCCAATTTTTAATATAACACAGTTTTTGCTTGCACACCAGAATTTTTGCTTACACGAGAATTTTTTACAACTTTGACGAGTGAATCGTTAATTAAATAGCATATTATTGATTGCTTCCTTACTTTCCATTGGAATTATTGGCAAACACAGAAAGGAGTAATTAATGTCTCAGCGTGAAGCAGTACTTGGTCTTGTTGGTCAACATAAGTGGAATAGGTAGTAGATTGCGAACTGATTATTAGGGCAATGTGAAACAAGGAAGGGCTATCAATAATGATGAGGAGAACACAGGAGGTGTGAGTTGATTAGGATTTGTGAAATCAGTGAGTGAGAAGACTCGTCCTGTTGACTACTTCATGTGCTCTTGATGTATGGAGGGACTCGGCTTCTTCTTGCCTGCTTTTCCTTTCCATGAGTTGAACTCGACTATAATAGTGTGACCAGGTAAAATGTGTTTTACTCATGAGACGAGCTCTTTTCTTTCTGTTGTGGCTTGTGAGGCAATGGTATTTCAACAGTACCACTCCTCTTGTAGTCGTGGTGGCTTTAGTAGTTGGTGGTTGGTATTGGTAAATCGTCGGTAGTTTGGGTTGTAGTGGATTGCTCGTCGTGTGACTGAAATCCGTTTCTCGCTCAGTTTGAGTTTGCAGGTGAAACTGGGTAGAACGTGGGAAGAGTATAAAATACTACGAGCCCTTAGCTCTTCTGATGATAGAGAACTGTTAGTCTTATTGATAGTTCTGTGTTAGGAGAATCTTGGAAATGTTTAATATTATGAGCCTTTAAGCTTCATGTGGAGTAACAATGATAATCTTGTGAAGATGATGAATGGAGATTTTGAGGCGAATGATGGGAAGCCAGGGCAATGCAGGAATATTATGGTGAGTATTCAGTAAGTCTGGGGAAGCTAAGTGAGTAGTACGGTGGGTTATCTTGGGATGATAGGGTTAAGTGTGGGAACATGAAGGTGTCTCGTGCCGAGATGAAGAAGAAGTGTCATGTGTTGGTGTTGGCATAGTATAGTTATATCACACACAACCTGTCGCGGTGTCCTGTGAAGCAATTATGCTGGGAACACCACACCTCAGGACCACCAATCACGCCAACTCAGAAAGGAGGAAGGATTCCTCCGATTCTTTCCTCCAACCAACAACCCAGCTGAAGAAGTCCTCAAGAAGAAGACGGGCAAAAAGAATTCTCTTTTTTCTCGCTCCCCCGTCTTCTCTGTGTTATTATACGAGGAGGACGAGATGAGGAACAGGACACACTTGATCTTACGCCTGAATCCTTTTTCCTATCATTCCACCACCACGGATACACGGTTTACGTATGGTGGTGGTGTGTATGAAGAAGATCTGCATCTCTCTATCTTAGCTATGCATGGAGCACAGCAGCACTACGGATGTGTGTATGTGTAAAAAGAGATAGAAAAGAGGAAGACACGGTTGAACCCGTGTTGTTAAAAACAAGGGACATCATCACACAGATTCTTTCTCCTCCAGACCGAGATGATAATGCGCTTACTCGATCTGGAAAAAGCGACATTTTACTCATAAGGATAGCGTCATCAGAAGGAGGGGAAACAGAATGGGATGTCTTTAATAGTGAACATCTATTCTGACTGAGCACAGTACATGAATTGCCACACCGAAGTTCAGGGGAGCTAACTTAGATTTGAATGAAAGCTATTTTAGAACGATGAGATTTCTGAGGAAATGTAAAGCTATTACTTTGTTTAGGATAAACAAGTATATTACCACGTAGGTAGATGTTGGTTCCTCTCCTAATTCAGTGGAAAAAATTCTTCGATATTACAATCGACCTGCTAAAATCTAAAGTTTCCAGATGATCTGTGACTCTTGTACTCTTCTTATAATAGAGAATTGGTTGCAACTTGCAAAGTTTCAAGATTATCATAAAGTAAAGATGGAGCATTTGGATGAGTGAGTATAAAAACTCGTAAAGTTGTTAGAGTCCCTGATGACAGTGACAAGGGTGTAAGAACTTTGTGGATAATGAGGTAGGAAAGAAAAAAAAGGATTTCTTTTCTGACAGCTCATTGCATGCTTAATTCTTGTTCGTCAACTTTGTCATATCAAACTGAAGAAATTTTTATCATCTTGACTGATTTGAGTGACGAAGACTGAAGACTTACTTCAAAAACTGAGTGTGTGGCTTGGCATTGGATTGTTAGACAAGGCATTCAACAAAATTCTCTCAGATTCTGAATTCGGATTGGACAGACAGAGTTGAAGTTGCATACCTACATCAATTTGGTTGGAAAGTTCCTCTAC
The DNA here is from genome assembly GCA_034696625.1 of Isotomurus palustris. Lineage (NCBI taxonomy): Eukaryota > Metazoa > Arthropoda > Collembola > Entomobryomorpha > Isotomidae > Isotomurus > Isotomurus palustris. Next base: position 2,594 of record JAQGAD010001805.1, on the reverse strand, counting down.
CTCAGCCACTTCTGATTTGTACAATTGATGTTGTGTGCACAGCCTAATAGCATAAATGTGTTTTTGCACACACAGACATAAAAATCGAGTGAACTTCTTCTCGTTTTGAAGTGAGAACATGTACATTTTATACCGAGAGTATAAGAAGCAGAAGGTAAGTACATAGGTAGCGTACCTCACTCATCATGTCAAAGCTAATGTAGAAGAAGTAAACCTGTAAACCAATATTAGTTTTGTGTTTTTGCCACAGGAAGAAACAAGTTGTTCATTTAGGAGCGAGAGCGGTGGAGGCAAATGAAGTTGAATGAATGTTTAGAGAAGTGAGTAATAAAATAGCATTGCACCAAAGGACTCTATTACATGTTGATATTACGATGAGGGAAGGAATGAGTTTGGAATGAAAACCTTCCTACAAAGAGAAGGCTGCCCATTGAAAAGAGGATTTTGGCTTGGGACCGGAACTCAGAGGGCGAGTCTTCATCATCTAACACAATGTCCAATGGGCTGGGAATGTTTCATCGACTTTACTCCCTCCTCTAATTTTTTTCATACCTTCCAACAAACTACCTCTACACTAAATAGCAACCGTAGTAATGTTTCCATTAAAGGAAAAATAATTCTCACGCATGCTATCACATAAATCCTCCACAGCATGTACTAAAATTGCTTTTACGCTGTATTCACTGTTTGTTATACTAAACTACTCGTCAGTGTAAACTTCCCAGCAGTTGAGAGTTATGAGCGCAATAGATTTTTGAGTTGGACTACAAAAACTTGATAAAATACTTCTAGGAAAGCTTCCACAAACGAATTTAATTTCTTTTTCTCACAGCATTAAAATCAACAATTTAGTCACATCGGTAAAAGTAAAAAAATCTTGCTTTTTAAACTAACGACGGCGTGATATTTTTATGATGTATGAGAGGAAATGATTTACACAGGATTGGTGTACTAAATCTATGATTACAGTTTATTCATAGTAGAATCTTGTCTAATGTTACGTAAAAAACCGTAGTTCGGTCAGCTAACAGACTCGTTAGCTCATTTGTAGAAAACAATAATGTAGAATCGTAATGTGTGCGTTTCTGAGTAAAAAAATGATTTGTAGTCTCTAGAAGCTGTCAGTCCTCTTGCTTCTTGATTTTTGAACTCGTTTTGACTCTGAACGTTCTCCTTCTGTCGGAGAAATTTTGACGTGGTAAAATATTGCTGTCATTTTTTATTGTTAAATGACCTCTCTTTTATGACTGTCAGCGTTGTTAGATGCTTAGAAGTATCTATCCTCGTAAAGACTTTAGTGTTTATAGTGTCAGAATCATTATCTACCGTTGTACCGTTGATGTCAAAAATTCCTCGTTTAAATTCACCTTTGAGCTGTAAACCTCTTTGAAGTTTGAAGTGAAGAAAAAAGCTTTAAAAATCTAAATCAATTTTTATTTCAACTCAGACAATCTAATTGATATGCGACTCGTGAACGAATGAAGAAAGAGAGGATGTTAAGAGCTTTGGAGTGAGAATGTGCGAATTTCGAGAACCATTTTTAACAAAAAACTGGTGTGTGTCGTTAACCGGCCATGCTACCTACATATGCAAAATGTGGTTGATAGATTTTAAATACGAAATACTGCAGAACAGGAAAGAATTGGACCATATCCCTAATTTCAGTTTTAACCTTCTAACTTTTAGGTAGTTGACTTATTCTTGAATCTCCAATTATATATCATGCCCACACACAAAGCTTACGTCTCATTAAAACACGGAATGTAGGAAATAATAAAATAATTAAAAGTCTATCTTGATACGAATTATAGTATTGCATGGTTCACGAATTCATAATTGAATGTGGCGTTCGGTTGCAAAATTATATGCCTTGTAATTATTCCATGCTAGGACACAAGTTGCATGACATTTTAAGTCGTAACTTTCAGCTCGTAAGGAAAATGCTTTGCAATCAAACAACACTAAGATGCGCTTCTCATGCAGAATTTCGGAACTAATTTGTCATTAAGAATCAAAAGTGAGGTTTTTCTCACAACATTCCACATTAAGTTTCTATCTTTTCAAGGAGACTAGGCACATGCAATTCAAAATTACTATGCGTTTATTTTGAAATCATCAGATTTACTGGGAATCGCGTGATCATTGGTCGTAATACGAGTGAGAAATGAATTCATAGGGTTCGGTATTTTTATGTGAACAAAATTTCATAGGATGCATGTTCACAAGGATTTTCATTGACACGAATGGAGTCCAGGAGTATTTTTAATAAATGGCTTGACAGGAATTTATATGCTTGTTCTGGTTGTGCGCTTAAAAACAATGCCGTTGGGAAGTGTATTAATACTATTAATGTAGAAAAAGAGGAAGTATAGTTTGAGTGGTATTATTTCCTGGCTCTTATACAATATTTTCGAGCTTTTGATGTGTGATTTGCTGATTCTACCCTTCTGACTTCTAAGAAGATAATAGAAGCTGTCCTATTATTTTTTTTTAAATTATTGATAGTAGGAGATATTAATGTCCTCATGCATTGTCTTTAAGCAATTTTGCATTGGTTTCAGAGGCAATTTAATTTCTGGTTGTATTAAGGAATT
>JAQGAD010001804.1:0-16914 GCA_034696625.1 Isotomurus palustris | reverse complement strand
TAGTTTTCACAGCAGTCATAGCAGAGTAGTCTGGAAACAAGCTTGGAACTCAGGTCGAGACGCTTCTGGAATCTTAAACTCCGGCCAAAAATAAAGTTGGCAGTGTGAGTCTGACTGTCTGACTCACTTAGCTGTAGTTCGACTTGTCATTGACTTGCTCTCCCCTTTGGCGTTCACTTCAATGGAGCAACTTTCTAATCACACCAATTAAAGGACGAAATGAAAAGTTCACTGGATCGTGAACAAGTATACACAGCACATCAACCAGGCCTTTGTTCGTTTTTCCAACCAGAACTAATACATAGTTTACACTAAACTTCTCATTTTGTTCTATTTAGAACTGAAAATTCGTGTATGGGTTTCCCCACTTCGGAATTTCTTTTCCAGACATGCAACTAAAAACCCGATAGTAGAAAGTGAAGGAAACAAAACGACACACAAGTCTACGTATCAGCAACAAACAACATAAAGATAGGACAAGAGTTGCAGAAGTGACAGATCTAATTCTAGCTGAGACAATATTTGAAGAAGAATTTCATAATATTGATCAAAATCAATAAAATCAAGAAACTTGCCTGAGATTTTGTTCCCGAAATCCCGTACTCAACAACTTCAAGGACAGTATACAATGTCTCCTTGTCTTCCAAAAGGTACGGATGTGATGTAAGCCAGGTAGTAACACACTGAAATGCTGCTACAATACTGGAATGAAGATCCTTAGAATGAGCTGGTGGTGGTCGAGAGCACTGATGAATTATGAAATCACAGATCCACTTCACAGCTCGCCGACATTCCAAGGGATCTTAATTTAACATCCATAGCTTAATTAGTCTAAACCAGACAATTAAACCCAACATACATAAATACAGTCTAGTTGGTACAAGCAATAAGAGGTAAGAGGTCGTTTTTTTAGATATTGATCTGAATGCTTGTGTTCTTATATTTTTTAACTCTTTTCTGTTTCGAATTTACTGTTTTTAGAAGGCATCAGTACAAAACTTATTAGTGCCTAATCTAGTCTGAATTACAATGAAGAGACAAGCACAGAAGTGATAGACAAAATATTGCCAGTGCTCAAGGAATAGAAAATAAGCTTAGAGTTGAAAAAGATAGAATGCTGCTTCGTTAAGCATACAATTGTTTCTGTCGACGTTTCAATGCTTGAGTGAACCGAGAGAAAGTTCATGTTTTGGAATAATTCATCTCTGATTTAAGTCTACTGGTTAATTAAAGCTTGTCAGATGTCAAGGCACGATGAAAACAAATGAAAGAAAAATATTCCTTGACAGAACAGATGACTCTATAAAAAACTTCAATTATTTCTACCCTTCAGTGACTAATGATTAATTACATAGAAAACAGTCTACCAATTAGGGCATGAATTCCTTTATTCATTTTCTATTTTTACTGAGCACTTTCTCCAACAACCTTTACTTGCGACGAGGCCTAAAGAGTAAAAGTCAAGAGGGCCTACTGAGGATAAGCTTTGTTGCAAAGTCAGCTAAACTGCTTTCACTAATACTTGATACTGACAATCCAAGTTTACTTTCTCTTGTCCTAAGACTTTCACAACTTTAACTTCTGTAAGACTAATGCCCTTATAACCGAGAAGAATGGAAACGAGAATGAAAGTAAGCATTTAGACGTAATATACCTTGATCCTGAACTTTGATTCGAGCCAATCCATTAAGAAGTTCTAGAGCCGCAAGGGAAACGGACAGATCACTCTTCCAAGTTGATATCAATCGATGGCACACCAGATATGTTGCCCGAACAAATAGAGCGTGTGCTGAATCTGCAATTTATCCAGTTTTTTCATGTCCCATTTAAACACACGGATTTTAGTTCATGTAATATGGAAAGTCAAATGTCACACAATCAAGCAAACAGAAAGGTGTTTAACATAAATTAGCAACTGGAGTAACAAAATTACCAATCTGAACATCTCCGGATTCTACAAGTCCTGCAGTGTGCTCATCAAAACTGTTACTGCAATCACTGAAGCTTCGCATACTCGTATTTTCTGTGCAAGAAAGCAACAAAATGTATCAACATAAAAACGCAACAATCATCAAAACATTTGATACAGACTAACAAACTTATCTTGTTTTGCAAAGCTCAGACTTAAATATCAAATTAAAATGAGGTCATTGAATTCGGCAACAAACGAATGGACATGCCTTTAAAGGGTGCATAAAAGTATTAGAGAGTAACAAGCTTAAAGTCAACCTGATGAAAGTAAGTTTGTAGGAGATTCAGTTCCAAGATGCCCTGGGGTTTTGTCCACTTCCTCGAAAGCTGATGTGTCTGCTACGAACAACAGGAGTCCTCCTACACACAAACATTTAATCCGCTTACGTAGGTAGTTTCACTTTATGATCAATGCAGATTTCCCGAATGTTCTTCAGACCCTTTCGGTTTTACCTGCTAATAAATTACTTACCAAGAAGCATTTGAATGTTCAAGGAGTCAGTTTCGACTTGAAGCGCATTGATGAGAAGATTGGCTAGTCGTGGTTTAAGTTGAATAAAAGTGGTGACGTGAGTATTCTTATCCAAGACCTCTTTTATGGGAACATTCTGAAAGATTGTAACATATTTCATGAAGGTACTATAACAAGCTATTACGACTCTAACTAAACAACAGATAAGTACTACGTTCAAAAGTTTTTGTGACATTATGCTGCAACTGCCTGTCAAATAATCAAGTACGAAAGAAGTTCATCGTGGGTTTACCAGGAAATGGAGTGGAAGAGAGAGTAAGGAGAGCAATAATTGAATCGCGGATCGACGGAGATCACTTCTCAAGGCATCTTTGCTCGGCAACACAGCTTCTAACGCGTTGACAATGGCAGGTACTAGAACCGTCACTCCGTCCAAATCCACCCTCAATAGATTCGGTGAATTGGATAAAATCGAAATCAACACTTCTTGTCGCGTCTCCTAGAAAGATTTAATGGATTGTTAGAAGCGAAGCAAAGAAAACGCAGCTCCAGCACTTGGAGTAGTAGTATTTACGTGTGCGAGAGAGGAGTTAATTGTGGACTTAGATTACAAGAATTATCGAGACTCTTTCATACGCTGTATTAGTTATTTCGTGCGTGCATAAATGTAGAAGATTAATAATTTCTTTCCACTTTCATGAAAAAAGCTATTGCTTGAAAGAGGCATAACATGCATGGATATAGAATTTTAACTTGTCCAGCATTCAGTCATTGTCAAAAGCACAAACTGGTTCCACCAATGTGCAGTATCTCTGCTACTGAAAAAAATTACAAGGGAAATCATTTGAGAAAGGGTTGGGCTTTCTCTTTTTTCACTCGATTCTTTTTTTCAAAGGAACCCTTTTACTCTCCAAATATACCAGTCCTCAACTTCAAAATAGCTTTAGACAACCACTCAACACTCCGAACGCCGTCTTTAAAATTCTAAAACTCACATCACCAGACATAGTCCACACGCCAGATACTTTCACCTCGACAAGAGTATGTTCCAATTCAATACTTGTGTACAATAAACCTTGTGTGTAATACTTTTCCGTGATTTCTTTCCGAGAGATGCTAGATGTACAGAATCTCATCACTTTCTATCAAGGTATGTCTGACAATGGTGGTTTTAAAACCACAAATCATACGCTAATAATTGGCGGTGATTGAAGCTGGTGGTCAGTACATTAACAATAGTTTACGTGCGTTCGTGTGTTTCACGTGTGCCTGTATAAGATATTTAGATACCAAATAAATGTTCTCTATTAAATGGAATGGATCGAAATAGGGAATTTAATTTAGTTGGTCTTGCCTACCTTCATAAGCTTCGCATGTATGCACTTTACTACATCAGTTTCAAAACTGATACAAAAGATAAATCAGATTCTGATAGAGTGGTCATCGCCATACGACATTGGACATATTATAATACTCCTCTTGAGTTTTTATCACTTCTATCAAATGGATGCTACGCGAAGAAGATTTATTTTTGTCAAACAGAACGTACTTTGAGTCCCTTGTGAACTGCAATGTAAAAGCGAGCCAAGTAGGACGGTAAAATCTCCTCCCCAGTTTTTTTCGAGCAGAAAATCCGACACAAAATTGCCAAAGCTTCAGCTCTTCCTTGATAATACTTGTCAATAGTGATAGCATGTGGTATATCGATTGACTCCGGCAGAGCAGCCGGTACTGCTGATCCTCTTGAAGTTCTCCGCACTTCCCCATCTGTTTACACAAGAAACATTACTTTACTTTCCCTTTTTCACCAGCATACTGTCAAATGCTTTCTACTTTCTATACATTATTGAGACCAATACAACCAAATTCTATATACGACACGAAAGCTAACAGACACGAGAAGAACCCATTTTTGGCAAAATACGAAGCGAGCTTGAGATGATGATGATGATAATACAAACTTCGAACATGAAGAGAAAGTAGAACCATCATCTTCCGTTTTTTGGTGAAAAGCAGCAAGTGAGGTTTTGTTACACTACTTTCCCATGCTACAGTTTGCTTTTATCCTGTCATACATGCCAAATTCACACATTTCTATCAGGCAAGAACACTTCTTCCCTCTAACAAGCCCTCACTATCCCTGCAGACGGATAAAACTTTAGTTCCTTAATCCCCTCCCTGACTATTACCAGTCACCAGTTTGAAAATAGATACAACGCAAAAACGACTTTCAGATGTAAATCCTAATAAATCAACTCGCTCACCGTGTTTAGTAGTTTCACAGCAAATTAAGGCTGCCTCAAATAACCAAGGGCCAAAAAGATGCAATACACTATTGACTTTCGGTCTTGCAGATCCGAGGGACACCAGCTTTGAATTAGCGTCCGATTGAGTTATTGAAGCGGATGTTGAATTAACACTTTGAATGCTGGAATGTGTGGATGGAATGGACGATGTGTCCTTTGATCTTCCAGTCGTAATTCCTAAAAGAGAAGTTCTCGGCAATCCTGTAATGATTTTGATCAATATTATGTTATGCTGTATGGTTTGAGGCATACAGTATATACACAGACACACAATACGAATCTACTTTCGTGCAGAATTCTTTCAAACTTTGAAATAAATAAACAACTATCTGTAAAATGGTATTTGTTAATCAAAGTTTTGCCATGAAATAAGGATAAAAATACGGGTATTAGTCCAGTCATTGAAAGTTTTTGGGTACTATCTATGTACAAAGAGCTACAATAAAAGTAATTGAGGTTAATAATCGTTGGTAGAAACTTAAACTGAATTGCTGAATACAGTTCAAGGTAGGCTTAGTTTTTAATACGATCCTTTTGGATCCTTCTTATTGGATCCAACAAGTTAGTAATTTCATTAGAGGCAAAAACCCTCGCATCATTAAGCACTGCATGAAAATGGCAAGATTTATAAGTTCTCCACATAAGCCAAAATAGGTTAATTTGGCAGTAATTTGGCATATCTAGGAACACAAAGGCAACTAACCATGCGGTAGCAAGGACGCAAGCGAAATTGATCCCGAGGCAAGTTGAGAAATCGCAGTTACTATTTTCCCGTAAATAGCAAGCAGATTGATTGACAGGATATATATAGACACAAACAAACAATACAGGCTTAGCATTCCACGATTACCGTTTTCCAACATGCATACATTTCATATACGTTAATTAACTACCTAAGTTAGTTACTAAATGCTAAGTTATTTCCGTAAGGACTGTACATTACTTGAACAAACAGCATCGTAACAACATCTGAGCAAACAACTTTGGAACGAGACAACAAAAGATTTCAAATGCAAGAATACCCTTATGAACATTTGAAGACGAAGGAGCAACACTAAAGCTTTTGGCAAGGCGTCTCACTGGAGGAATAGGACTCGCATTTGATGCATCACCGTGAGAGGATTCATTCAGAGCAGAAGAAGAAAGTGCACTACTTTCCGCTTTCCACCGTGGAGGAATTCCTATCATAAACCCATTTACCACATCATTCAAAGTAGAAGATGATTTCAACAATTCAAAACATCACACCATGAAACCCAGCAAACCCATCGATACATGTCAAATATGTCAATACGACCCCATTACTAGACTTTTCGCTTTTACAATTCTACCCCAGAAAGGAGAGAAGGAAGCAATTTGCACTCGAAATCCATCTCCTTCAATACCCTCAATTGGGTTCTCAAAAACATCTTTCACCTAAAAGGACTTAACGTCTCTCACAAACATGGGTCTTTATACTTAACACTTTCAATATCCTCCCATATTTTTGTGATTCTCCCATATTTTCCATATGATTAAACAAGGCTCTCTAGCTCCTCTCTCACCTAAAAATGCGTCGACAAGTGCGGCAACTCCTCTCATGGCTTGATGAAAAATTGTCGGTAATACGGACAAGCAGGGATGCTGGCATGGATCCACTACAGCTTCGCTCGCTATTGCGTACTATAAATTGCAGCATTCAACGTATTCGATTTTATTGTATTATTTTTGATTGTTATAAAGACTAAAGACCCCTTTAGCTAACCTATTCTGAAAACTGTCTAACAAGCTCACCTGCAAAAAATTTTGTGTCTGACTTATGATGGTAGGTTGAGTGAGCTCAACAGGATTGCCTAAAATGTGAAGGAATCTGAACCAAGTCTGCACAATGCAATCGTCAGTCATTCCTCCGTGAGGCACGAGATTTCCATCATCTTCACCTGTGCAACATTGTTCAATTGGAAATCAAATATTACAGACTGGAAAGTTAACTCCAAGACATGTTCATTTTATTGGGAGGATGAATATACTGAGGATGAGGATAGACAGCTTAGATCTTACCCAATTTGACGTAATCGGAACCATACATGATAGTAAGGACACGCCCAGTGAGAAGAAGATTGATACGATTCCACTGATCAAACAAATTGGCTCGATGTCGCCAAGCCTGGCAAGATTCCCGGAGGGTTTTCCACAAAGGAGGAGATGGAAATGACTTGCCACATGCCAGCAACCATATTTCAAAGAGAACGTTCAACACCCTCTCACACAACTGATCTCCAATATCATCCTTGATTGATGGAGGAGACAGCAATGCATCATTGATTGCTATAAGAAAGAGTAATACGCACTCCCAAGTTTCTCCGTCCAAAAGTTCGGATGTCTTGATGACACTTTGAAGTGTTCTTAACACTCTGTGACACAGAACTGCTTGGCGATTTATTGTGTCTTGGGCTGTAAATAATAATTTTAACTTTGTACTTAACTAATTAATATTCAAATTAATAACAGTTGATTAGTCTACAAAATTAGTCTTAGTCACGCATTTAAAATGATTCAGTTATTTACAAAGTTACGTCCTTTGCAGAGACCATAGAAAAATTAAAGAATTACAATTACCCAAATCAGTCCGATAAAGAAATGGCCAGACTTGCAATACATATAAACCAAACTTGTCAAATTTTTGCACCACTAGTACCACCACTTCTTGCACAAGTAGTTTCGATTATTTATACCGAGCAACATCACATTAGGACGTGCACAATTCTCTTTTCAATGAGGTTGCATTAAAAGTGCTTTAATAGTCCACATTTATCTTATAAATAATTCTTACCTTCGCCTTTCCTTGGAGTGAAAAGATGATAAAGTTGATTAATCATCTTCCTAGCATAAAAATCTGGTCGCTCTGCAACTGGTTTAGGAACGGAGATCTTTGCAACAGGAGCGAGACATGTTAACCACTCGCAATAAATACTCACGCAGTCCTTAATGATATCATGTTCTGAAAACGGCAGGCTGAGCCCGTAGCAAACGACCTACAAACAAAAATCAATGGTTAAATAAATCTAGTTTCTCATATTAATAATTATATTTGTAATAATATTATTACTAACTTGAAGACACCAGTCAACTTCATTGTCAGTAGTGAAAGAGCTTGGAGAAGGAGGTTGGGAAATGCCGAGGGTGGAGACTACATGACGGACAACAGGAGTTACAACGTCTTTTGCTGCTTCAGAGGGAAGACGCTCCAGCACTGAACTTCTCTCCGACCCCCTCTCCGACCCCCCTGGAAGTGTCGTCCACTCCCAATACATGATTGCGAACTTAATTCCTTTATGCTGTGAAACAACATTAATTCTTCTCGTCAAATGTTACAAAAAAAGCATCAAGCATCATTATCAAGGTCCCGTACAACTATGTGATCAATACGGTTGGATGAATGCTCGAACATTTTCCAAGTTTTTTAATGTAAAGTTATCGCGGGTTGATCAGAAAGTGTGTTGTGGTTAAATAGGTTAGGACTTCGAATATTCTGACTTTTAAATGTAAATTAATCTAAATAATAGAACTTGGACTTCTTCGACTAATTTCGACTTACTTGGGCTTGTCCGACTACTGACTACATTTAATTTAATTTTGGGTAACCTAATCGTAACACTTTTTGACCTAACCCGGAACAACTTCACATAGACAACTTGGGAAATCTTGGTGCGTCCCATTCGGCACAATCAATCACGTAAATTGAAATCGTTGAGACTGAAACGAGTTCTGACGGTAATCAACACTAAACTAACAAACATTTTAACAAAAACTGAAAACCGAACCTACAGAAAAGTGTTAGAAGTTTGAAGTTACCTGATCTTTATCGACGACTTATTGTAATAAATGTATATATATATATAACCACATACAGTTGACAGTTGAGCGTATTTCGAAGTCAGAACTGTCAAATAAGGTTATTATGCAGGGATGCACGCAAAATCAATGCGAAATAATGGGAGGAAATGACAGCTCACCACCGTCGATGTAAATATTTTGAAGTTCACAGCAGTTCAAATGGTTCCCATCCTCCCGCGTTGCTAGTCTCATCTTGTAATTGTCGAAGTCGAAAGAACGCACGCTAAACAAAAGTGCTTATCCACAATCCGCTTTTGTATGCATAATTTTGGCTATGGCTAAGATCAGTATTTCAAACTGTCCCCGATCCAAGTTCAAGTAACTCAAAGTAGTAATTCTTTATTATTAAAAGTAACAAATAATTCACATGAAACGAAGTAATATACCATCAACAAGTCATATAAATAAATCAAAAATTAAATATTGTAGTATTTGTATTATATAGCTTGATCTTCAAAAAGAATTTCTCAAGACTACTGTTCATCTACTTCCATTGGAGGTGTTGCTGGATTTAGGTTAGTAGGAGCTACAGAGGTCTTTTCTGAATCTGCATCTTCACCTTTTGCTTGCTTTGATGCTGAAGAAGTTACAGCAGTATCGGTGTCTTCTTCAGTAGACTCCATTCTGTTGTCCTCAGCACCCTGTTCTTCAAACTGTATTGGTGTGGGACCTCCTGCCTCTTTCCTAACCAGTGGGGCAGCAGTGGGTTCAGGTAGGCTCTAGAAGTATGAAAAATATATCTAAAACCGATCTTTTTTCTATGAAACAATGAAAAATCAGGAGCACTATTTGAATACCTGAACTTTTTCTGCTTCTTCCTTACTAACACTTTCCAATTTTTTCATGTACATTTCATACACGAATTTAGCCATTTGCGGCATATCTGCAATAACCACGGGATCATCGGTTTTTTCATCAACAAGCCTTTCTGTTGGATAGGTCTCATTAGGGAGAACGTGAAGTAATGCAGGTCTTTGAGTCAGCTAAAAATATGCAACAAATATAATATTATGAAAAACGCCATGAGTTGTGGAAATGGAAAATGGCCACAGCTACAGCTACACCACTTACAATAGAAAACGCAGGGGTCAATTCGAAGCAGTTGGAAAATAACGGAATTCTTGCAAAAATATAAAGGCCAAGTCGAGCTCTTGACATTGCAACAATTAACCGTCTCACATCTCGCAGATGCCCAACAGTCTTGGTTCTGACAAGAGACAGTAAGATGTAGTCATTTTGCTGACCCTGATACTTGTCAACAGTCGAAACCTACAACAATAACACGATTGAATAAAATGTAAGTAACCGTCTACGCACAAATAATCTTGCAGCATACTTTGTGCGGCTCGCCAATCCAGGGATTTACTGCACATCTTGTATTAATAACATCTTTAATCAGCGCCTTTTGCCCGTTGTAGGTAGTTAAGATGGTAATTTTCTCTGCTGGATACCCAAGAAGCCGCATATACATGTAGGTTGCGACAACATACTCAGCTTCAGCAAGATTCTGTGATTTTTTTTAGACATTGTAAAATGATACAACTTAGACATGATCCTGTATATCGTAAGGTTAAACAAACTGTGCATCAAGGTGGGATACCTGAAAAAAGTACGGGCTAGGTTCTGACTCTCCGACCCCGTTATAATTATCAACGTTGATTAACTGGTAGTCAAAGGAGAATCCAGGATTGGCTAATTTATACTCTAACTGCTGATTGACGTGAGGAAGGTTTCCCAATCTCTTGTACCTCCATTGGACCAGCTGTGCAATGCTATTATTAATACAATTATAAAATTGGTATTAAATTGTTTAGAGTAAGCAGCGCACACAGCCAGACGTTTTCAATATAAAGTTTTACCTTGGTCTCGCTCGACCCTGAGCATCTAGTTCTACTGTCGGTACTCCCAAGCGAACAAACCTAGAAAACAATGACTGTTCCATGTTCCCGTACTTTTGGAAGGCCATGTTCTTGATCACCGGTGGAAGTTGGTGATGGTCCCCGATCATTATCCAACGCTTGAGTCGAGTGCGTCCTTGCTCTGGATTTTGCAGCAGAAGGGGAATGAAAGTTTCAATTTCAAGAATTTGTGCTGCTTCTTCCATCAGAATGTTATCATACTGAAAAACTATCGAGTAAGTAAATTTTAAAGTCAATTGATTTGTTTCAGTTTATGATGGCTGTAAAAATATAACATACTCAAATCCACCAATTCTTTCCTCTTCAAAGCAGCATGTGTACAAGTCATCGCAATTATCTTGGCTTCTTTGACCAACAAATAACGCGACCGATCCAGACCAGTGCGGAGGAGCTCAAAAGCTCGAAATTCGTCTAGCTGCTCAAAAACTCGTTTGATATATCTGAAGCAACCTTCGGCTATTTCCATATCCTCCTCAAATGATTTGCCTTTAAACAGAGGCTGAGGAGCTTCAGCGAAGAACTTGTGAAAAGGGAACGATGTGTTTATAACTTCAACGTCCACAGGCTGTATTCAGAAAAAAAGTCAAACCACTTAGCAATTTTAAGCAGTACGATATGAACGTACCTTTCCTGAACTAGGCTTAACATTCATCATGAAAGCCTCCCAGTTGGCTAAGACGTGATGAACAAAAAAGAACCCACTAGTTTCGCAAGTGTAAGCAACGTCACCAGTAGCGTTCAAGGATTTTTGAAGTCGATCTACTTCATCGAGTAAATCAATTCGTTTCGCCAAAACGTAATTGACCCGTCCGTAGCGACTAAAATCTTTCTCTGTCTCAAGCTCTTCTTCACCATGTCCCAGTCGAAGTAAATGTCTTTCATCCACGTCTAAGGCAATTATTTTCTCGAAAAGCTGATTCAACGCTTGATTAGAGTGTGTTACAATAAGTGTTCTTTGATCAGGGAAGTTGTGATAAATGTTAGAAATTATCTGCGTAGCTACGTCCGTTTTTCCTAATGAGATAAGGTGAAGAGCAAATGTGATAATAATCAACATAAGTGAATAATATTATGAGTTTGATACATACCTGTTCCTGGTGGACCTACAACAAGAGTTAATCCGGGTTGCATGCCACTACGAATAGCCTCCACTTGAGTGGGAGTGAACCGAATTTTATTTCTAAAATTAAATGTATGAACGAATGTACCCAATGTTACAGAATTTTCCACCTAGCACTAAAGTTAAGGTTATATCAGCACTAATAAGAAATTAAACTTACGAATTCGGCTCGTCCTTTGGATAAGGTCCTCTGTTAGGCAAAACGTACGGCTCTGCAATGATTTTCTTGGTCAGATTTTCTTCATCATCACCTTTCTTTTTGCCCTGCACATCCTCGAAGCGTAATCTATCACAACATTTTAAATTTTAGCAACAGTAACAGTACGATAAAACAATCACAATAAACGACAGGCACTATATTAATAAATCTATACTTGAAAGGTCTCGTAACCGGTTTCACTCCATCATCGACAACATCAACTTCGTAGTCTGGAAAACTGGAGACAACGTGATCCTTGTCCAGGAATGTATCATTAAAATCTAAAGCCGGCAGCTCGTTTGGCATTCTAAAAAGTCACAAACACAAAGACTGAATTACTCTGCTGGAACATTACTGTGCAGGGCACAACTCCACATGACATATGCTTTTCATAAAATGACAAGCAAGGCATAATAGTACAAAATGCAGAGTAACAGAGTAAAAACAAATCTAGCAACATACGAGCATAGCAGAGCAACGATAGTTTACCTCGAGTAGTGTGCTGATCCAGGATCTCCGTATCCCAGAATAATGTCATGAAGCCAATCAGGTACAACGCAATTGATGTTCATGAGATCTCGAATAGTTTCCAACACAGCCTTGAAATTATTTTCTTTAGGCTTACGACGAATGAAGACATTGAATGTCTCGTAAACATCCTACATCAACAAAGAAATCCATTAATTCTCAGAAAATCACTTGTACTTGTCATTAGCTAACTCATCATACTTCTTTCCCTGCAGCTATATTATCCAAATCAATTTGATATTGATTATTATCCAGCAATACTCGGAACGTTCGCGTATCTCCAGGAATGTGCGGTCTCGGCTCGGGTCCTTCTTCGATGACTCTGCCGTTGGCGTCTAACATTCCCTCAATTTCACATCCACGCACGTAAGCAAGTCCAACTTGAGAAATGAAATCTCCGCGAAGGTCATACTTGACAACTATATTCAAAGACATCATGTCACAATAGCAATTTTCATCAGTATTAACCCTTTTACCCGAATTCCCTTACGTTCGGTGTTAGGAGGCTTTACAGTCACTAGAAAACATGAATCATGTCTTCGGAGACTTTCCCACTCTTTCTTAACCATAGGTTTGACATTTAAGTTGATAGCTACATCTGCCCGGACCCTAGAAGGTTTGTTTTCTCCAAGATTAGGCTTAGCAACTTGAACAACAGCAAAGCGAGTGACTGGCTGAGCCATTCTTGCCCAACCGTGAAACAAAGTAGTACCATCCTCTGCTCTCCAAGGTTTAAGCCGAAATACTGAGTCTTCTATGTCCTGTCGTATTTGGTCTAATTTTAAGTTAATATTTTAATTGTTATATGTGTCATTGAGCACTGTCTGTGATAATAATTAAGTAACAATATCACTTACACGTAGACTCTAATCGAAAAAGCTCGAAGTTTCTTAGCAGGTAATCGTGCAGAGTGAGAAATTGCAAATTCAATTTAGGCAAGGCTAGAACTTGCCCTGATGCGCTATGATAATCTGAAGGAACAATATTCTCGTCCCAAATC
The DNA here is from genome assembly GCA_034696625.1 of Isotomurus palustris. Lineage (NCBI taxonomy): Eukaryota > Metazoa > Arthropoda > Collembola > Entomobryomorpha > Isotomidae > Isotomurus > Isotomurus palustris. Next base: position 3,523 of record JAQGAD010001804.1, on the reverse strand, counting down.
ATCTCTTCAGTTGGGTACAGAGCCATTGCGTTAAGCCTCTTAATCTGGGAGATCCGACGTTCATATCTGAATACTAGGGTTTCTAGAAGGAATTGATTAGTAACTGAGGTGTTGTCGGTCGAACTTTTGTCCACTAAGTGTAGGGAGATAGCAAGATCTTTCAGTTGATCAAAACTGCGAATCAACAATTAATACAATCAAAACAATAGTAACAAAGGATTTTATTTTGATACTAGGTGCATGTTTCAAGACAATACCTTAAAGACTTGAAGTTCTTCAACAAAGCAGCTTTGGTATCGATACTGTTAACATTACTCAGCGCAAATTGTCGGAGATCAGTAAATTTCTGAAAAACTATTTCCTGAAAGTCGTACAAGTTATTTTATTAAATCCGTTTGTAGTTTAGGTTTTGTAGTACAGAATAACAAACTGTTACAAACCTGTAAGGATGTTACTTTCTTATAATGCTCGTTCATAACTTCAAGTTCAGTCATGGAATCTCCTGATTCGTTACAAATTTCAAAATTTGCATAGAACTTCAAGCGATCTAACAGCTTCGATTTCATGTAATTGTATAATTTAATTATGTATGTATCGTACGTATTTAAAATAAATAGATTTTTACTAAATATCTTACTTGAGAAAACAAATGCCCATCACCATGTTCTAAAATTGGACTCATTTGACACTTGATAATCAAGTGCAAATCATCAATCAGTACATTGAGATATCGTCTTGTAGGAAGAAGGGCCTGGAGGTCAATCATTAACTCCAAGAATCTTTCCACGTAAAGCAAGAAATCTCTGTCCAGTTCTGGCTGCATATAATCTTGCTGAGCAATCAAATCCAGAAATCCTATTATCAGATTCTTGAGGAATTCTCTGGCAAACTCGTTAAGTTTTTTCTTCTCAGGATCTTCTTTTTCGTCTCGTTTCACCATCGATTTCCAATATTTTCTCCATTTAGGATATCTTTTGAACTCCTCTTCACGTCGGCCCTGTAATCAGCGATCGGGTTATAATGCGCTAGTATCACTTTCATAAGTAATTCATACAGAAATATTGTATTACCTCCGACAAACAATGCCACACGTGAAGTGATACAAGAGTTTGTACTTGCTTTCTCACAAGATCGATTTCAAGAGAGGAGAATGCACTTTGCAAAAAGAGCAACATGGAACATCCCTCTTTCAGACTCACATTGCCTTCGTCTAGAAGTCCTTGTAGTACTCTGAAGAAGAATTTCCCGAATTTATCAGGATCTCCTTCAAATGCTCTCCAAACAGGAACACCTTCACGGTATTTCTCATTGACCATGCAAACCATAGACATAACTAGCGAGAAACTAGACGTCTTTTCATCGAAGTTCGGCCACAAGTAATTCTCCAAATATTGACTGATTTCAAGCAGTGCAATTCTCCTGGTGCTGAAACTGCAAGTATTAAACATTTTAAAATTCATGTAGTTAATGTAGTAGTAGGACTAACGTAACTCGTGATTCTTTAATCCCAGTTATCTAAACAATATAACACTCACCTCGATGAGACAATATCGTTGACGTACAAATCATCAACGATAGTTTGGTCGAATGGCTGGTGTTCATCTTTGTTGTATACTGCCCAATACTTGTGAGAGAGCTAAATAAACAGAATGGGTAAGAAATTATATATTGAATGTCATGAATCGTCGCCGTTTCACCTACTAAATGAATGCAACTAGGAACTTACTTGAGTGATTTTATCTGCGTTTATAGCCTCCACTGACGGGACAAATGCTTTGCTCTTCTCTCTCTTCTTCGTATTTCCTGTCGTAAACTTCACCATTTTGAAAAATTCGAAAGTTCAGCTTGTGCAAAGAAATAAGAACAGTTCGCCGGTTTCAATTCAGCTCAGCACGACAGAAGTGTGTGAGCCAGAAGGACAAAAATAATGTTTACTCAAAGTTGGCGGGATTAGGGAAAGAGCATTGTTTGTCTCAACTTACCCCGTTTTGAACTGGCCAGCTTGACAACTCCCGCGGTATTTGAACAGTTTTTGCCGATTCACTTGCGCAGGCAGTCAATTCTCCATTGTCATCGCGAATTTGATTATAGTTCAACTTCCAGTGAACGCTGAGCGTCTCGTAGTGTGTTTCTTCTTCCCGAAAGTTATCTAAAGCTTTTCGAGCTATTTCTCAACATGAGCTCCATTGGTACTGGGGTAAGTTTAAGAATTTTACATCGCACTCATTCATAACTTGCAATTAGTTGATTAATTTACAAACATCGTTGTAGTATGATCTGTCAGCGTCTCAGTTTTCACCGGACGGACGAGTTTTCCAAGTGGAGTATGCTCAAAAGGCCATCGAAAACAGTGGGTAAGTGTCAATTATGCATGAATTAGCGAGCGCTTACAGAGAGCTGAAAATGTTTCCGAAAATGTAAATTCGAATGTTGTTTTCTTTAACTATAGGACTGCCGTGGGTCTTCGAGGGTCGGATGGAGTTGTTTTTGCCGTGGAAAAACTTGTAACGTCTAAATTGTATGAACCAGGAGCTAATCGACGACTGTTCAGCGTCGACAGGCATATTGGAGTAGCGATTGGGGGGTTGCTCGCTGATGCTCGGCAAATTGTGGAAAGAGCAAGAGATGAAGCGTCCAGCCATCGATCAGAGTATGGATCCGACGTTCCGTTGAAGGTAAATCTACGAATAAGATAACGTCCAGCTCGTAGATTTAATTGTTAGTTTTGGGAGCTGTAAATTTTGTGTCTTTTCCAGTTTTTGACTGATCGAGTGGCTATGTACATGCATGCCTATACCCTGTACAGCTCTGTTCGTCCTTACGGCTGCGGAGTGATTCTTGGCACATGGGAACAGCAAAGCGGCCCACAGATGTACATGATCGATCCCTCAGGCGTTTTTCATGTAAGATTATAAGTTAAATTAACATTTTTTTGCATTTGTATCAAACCCTTTTTCCATTTCTCCGGTTTTAATTTTGTAGTATTTTTTTATTGCTAATCTAAGTTCCATTATCTTAGGGCTACTATGCCTGTGCATTAGGAAAAGCGAAGCAGGCAGCCAAAACTGAAATGGAGAAGATTAAAACAATTGACATGACTTGTCGAGAGCTGATAAAGGAGGCTGCAAAAATGTTAGATTTAAAATAATCCAATGAATACTCAATTTAAATAGGAGACTGTGATTGTTTTATTTCTGTTTCATTTCTAGAATTTATGTGGTACACGATGAAGTGAAGGATAAGTCTTTCGAATTAGAATTGAGCTGGGTAGGAGAGCACACCAAAGGAATTCACCAACGCGTTCCGGACGATGTATTCAAAGAGGCTGAAGATTTTGCAAAGGCTTCGTTAGCTGAAGAATCCGACTCAGAAATAGACGATTCATAAGCTTATGTACTAATTAATGGGGATGGTTATCTTTAAGAATATTTTCTGTGTCGTACTGTATACATGCAACATGGTTGTATAGTATTGTATTCTCTGGGCACTTTTACACTGCATCAAATTAATATCTTCTAAACCA
>JAQGAD010001803.1:0-16928 GCA_034696625.1 Isotomurus palustris | reverse complement strand
ATTAAAGCCTTTGCCAATCGATTCAGTATGCAATCATCCACACACCTAACTTAACTAACCCAGGGGAGTAGCAAAAGATAACCTAATATTTAGACTATTATGGAAACTTCCCCTGCCAACGGTTTAAAAAAATTATCAGTGGAAAGCCTTAATGTTGGCACAGTCAAGTCTCTCTCGCCAAGCAATACGACAGACTTGATCACCCAAGTCTTCCCGTTAGGAACAGGAATGGAATTCACGCAATATGTAGATCCGTAGCTTCCTCCGTACACTTTGATAACTTCTGTAGTTTCAGTTCCTCCTACGTCTGTTTCGAGGATCGTTAGCTGCCATCTAACACCATTTTTCAAGGCATGATTAAGAATACAGGACACTTACAAAAGATTGTAATCATGGTTGATTTATTACAGTCCGAGTTCAGAGCAGAAGGATTTTGCAGTAGCAACAGTAGGTGATGCGATATCTTGAGTATTTTCTAAAGTTTCACTTATTCCTGCTTGGTTAGCTTCAGAGAAGAATTTTATTCTTTGGTATACTTGTCCATAGGAAGAAGATACGATGGCGAAAAGTAATACTGTTTTCAAAAGACGATACATTTTGAATATTTAATTATGTAAGACGAGATCTAGTTTATCCTTTGGTCAACTCAAAAATCGCAGAATGTACTGAATTCCACGAATGGTTGGGACAATGCGGTCGTTTGATTGTCTGAGAAGTGATAAGTAGGAAAAAATATGATTCATTAAAATATCGCATTCATGGTATCTTCACTGACAATCTTATCTGTGCGTAAAGGTTGATGATGTATTTTATATAATATTGTCATTTCATTTGTCATTGGGAATCAATCGTCAACTCAGGATTGGCAGTCTGATCACAGGGGAATTAAAATGTATTGTGATTAAAATTAAAACTGACTTTCGGTGCATTAGATCATCTCACGATGAATTCTTGTTTCTTTATCAGACACACAACAAATAACGCTGTTCTGGCTCAGTGGGAAGAATTTGCAGTTGACGCTTGCGAAATAGTTAGTTTTGTGGTTGTTCCAATCATGATTGTGATTGCACGAACATTATGATTCTACTGGAGTGTAATTAATAAGCGACTGGAGTGGACGTCATTCTCTGGACAATAAATCGAGGGTCTCTGAACCCTCTTTTGTACCATAAAGACTTTGGGGAAATTCTTCAGGAAATCAACCATTATTATTAAGCTTGTACCTATGTCATCTATTTTCAATTTTGATGTAAGGTGAAATGTGAGAAGCAATAAACTTTTAGATATTATCACAAAAACACATTCATTAGACGGGGTCATTGTCTTTAGACTTAACAAACATTGTTATTTGATGGGTGGTCTTCAAATCTACTTAGTTTAAGGTTTAAACCACTCCACATTAAAGTACCTACTTTCATCATTAAGGGTTATAAATCCTCTTGGGTCTCGGCAAATTCTCATCAAAGTTAAATAATATTGTTATTTCATGAAGCTATATTTGCTTCAGGTGCATGCAACATGACATGTCATTAAAGAGAAATGTCGCTTGATTATAAATTGCATTTACATGACTTTACAGTTTATTTCAAATTCGCATCAGAAACTTGCAGACAGAGGAAAGGTTTCGAAGGAAAGGATTTTACATGATTGTTTATTGCATGCTAATTATTCTGAGAGAAGTTCATATGAAAAGGAATGTTTAATTTCAATATTGCAAAATGCGGAATTCTATTCTGCTGGTTGTGTTGGCTCTGCTGGTTTCTCATCTGCAGCGGGTTCATCTGCAGCAGGTTCATCTGCAGTAGGTTCATCTGCAGAAGGTTCGGCTACAGTGGGTTCATCTGCCTTGGCATCTGCAGCGCTAGCGTCAGCATCAGCGTCGTCTTCCTTCGCTTCTTCTTCTTCAACAGGCGCTTCTGCTGGTGGCGACTCTTCTTGTGCTTCTTCAGCAGATGCTTCCTTTGCATCTTCAGCAGCAGTTTCTTCACTTTCTTCCTCTGCTTCTACAGTCTCTTTATTTTCTTCTGTTGCAGGTTCTTCAGAAGTCTCTGCCACACTTTCAACCTCTACATTAGGTTCAACTGCTTCTGCTAGCTGTAAAGCTTCAGGTGTAGGATGCACGTTTAATTTTTGCCTATCGGTTGGATGAAGTGGATGAGTTATCTCGGACAAATCTGGAGGATTTTGCTCGAAGGCCGTTAATTCTTCTAGTCCTTGATTGGCAAGTGTCCAAAGGTCAGGATGGTAAGTTTGGAAACGCTCATACCATTTGTTTAGCTTGGGGTAAGCATTTAAATCGTAGTCGATGACTTGTAGCAACACAGTCCCCATTATAAATGGCAAATCCGCAATAGTCAAATTACCTGCAATTAATGGTCAATAGTTAGTGAGTTAGCGTTAGCAGCCGTAAGGCTTGATTGCAGATTAGGTATATCAAGCTTGTCAAGTCCTTACTTCCAGTCAGGTAAGGCCCATCAGTTCTTTCGAAATATTCCTCGAGAATGCCCACAGCATAGTTGACCTTCTTCAAACCAGCCTCAGTCCGCTCGTAAGCATAGCAAATTGGTAGAAGCTGAAAGAACACACAAGACATGTGTTGACAATCCCACAGAAGCTATAAACCTTGGACTACAATTCTAAAATAATAAGGCTTCTTAATATCTCAGCCCTCATGGGGAGTCGTAAAGATGAAGGACTTTAACCTTCACTTGAGCCGCAATCAGAATTTGATGCAGATGAAGTTGACACGCAACCCGGGATTTAATTGCTTCTAAGGAATGTGGGAAAGCTATTGAGGAACTAGCTAGGCGTTGTAGGTAATGTAGGTATAGAGGGGCACTAATTAAACTCACCACATATTCAGAAATAGCCTTGTAGAAAGTTGATAAGTAGAAGGACAAGCGGTGATTGATGATTGCTCGTTGCTGAGGCTCTGTTGGGTAGAACGTCTCATCAACTTTATACTTGTCCGCAAGGTACTGGAGGATGGAAACGCTGTGCAAAGAAAATGAATCAAAGTCAGAGATTCTCTCTCAAGGACAATGTAAAATGGAGTGCAGAATGAGTTAATTGCGCAACCCACCTTTCACTCAGGAGAAATCCGTTGTCATCAAGCAAAGGAACTTCGCCTTGAGGATTTTTCTGAAAAATGAATGTGCGAAGCTCTTGTGATTTTGATTCGTAGTTTGTGGTGTAAGTTCTAATGGAAATAATGCTTTGGCTACAATACAAATTTTGTATAGGGAACCTTCTTGTAGAGCTCGGAGGCTTGTTCAGCCTGGAGGAAGTCGACATCGATGAGTTCGCTTTCGATACCGAGGTACTTTAAGCCCATACGAACTGCGAGGCACGGGGGGCTATCTGAGACATGGTACAGTTTCAGTCCCATCGCAATTCCTACCCTTTTTCCTGGTGAAACCCAAATTAAGCCGGCGTTAGATTATCTTCCGGGGAATCTTTAGGAGGCTCAGGATTTTCAGGAATGGGGGGTGCCTCTGAACCTTTTAGGGAATTCCGGGAGGATGAAGTGGCAGTTGTGCAAGCAGACGGGTTCTTATTGTCTCCGGGAGATAAGTGACCACCTTCACTCTCCCCGAGATTCTTTGATTCCCCTGCAGCCGGTGGATTGTTTGGATCGTTCTTATCGAAGATGACGTCTGCAACAGCGTCTATTTTGTTTTTGTGAGTATTGTATAACTTCTTTCCAGGAACGTCGGTGTCTTTTAAAGTATCGATATTTGATGCACACTGCCCCACTACAGAAAATAAACACGAATTAAGTTGGATAAAGGAACAATTTAGTGTGTTTTAATTAGTTTCATGCAAATTAGCTTTGGAAGCAAGAGATGCTTAATGTGTTTGGTAAGAAGCATTTACTAGATTTGCCTTCGTGGGGCAAGACCTCTCGATCTGCACTCCACTCTAAGACTAAAGCAGATTCTTTTAAAGTTTATTCTTTTAAAGAAGTAAAATCTAATCAGGACCTTCCTTATCATCTTGATCGAAATGTAGGATTAAAGATAAATAACACACTTTATTATCCTCAAATTAATGCGATCAAATATCTAGAAGATTCTGTTAAAATATTCTTGTAATTTACTATGCAAATCCGTTTAGAGTCGCAACTCATGAAACCTGCTATATGGAATTTTCGTGGTTCCTCAACCGTGAGAAACAGCGTTTTTGGTGAATGGATGCAGCAGCAAGAAGGAGGAAATAAAGATGCGATTTCACAAGTGTGAATCAATTAAAAACGGTTTATCACTTACTATTTACGCTTTAGACAGTCTCATGCTATCTATTTGCTTCTGCTGCTACCATTCAGACTTTAGAAATACAACTGCGAGGTTGACTTCGTCTTCGATGAATTTTGATTTTCCTTGTGAGGGACGTTAAGAGTTTTTGATTGCAGTCTTAAGAACCCTAATGCTTCCGCACTGCAGTAGCGACTGAAGTCGAGCCCAAAAATGAGCAACTTTTTACTCCCAGTTAAATTCAGAATGAATTAAATGTTGCAATCACACTTTAGGATCTTAAGAAAGTCAGTGATCTTGTGGTATATTGTAGCTTTTATTTGCAGGTACAACTGTGAGAGAAATAAGTCAAGACTCGAGACGCTTGACTCAACGAGATCCTGATCAGTTCAGTTGGGGAGTTGAAATGTGATCAACCCTCGCTGGAAAGGTTCAGAGTGTCTGGAGAAAGTTCCTTCCCAACGCAAGTCTTGGCAGGGAGGACGTAGGAGCACATTTACCATTTATACACCACAAATGGCGATCGAATGAAATAAAAAAATACCTGAGGTCTTTACAAGCAGTGGACTCGTGTATAATATCGAATGCATATCTGAAGGATTGTGAACGAACAATAAGGGAAAGTATGCCACGCCAAAGTATTCAGATGCACTTGGACCGAATGTTCACAGTACGTCGTTTGTAGACTTTTTATAATGAACTCGTACAAAAGACCTTTATAGCAAGTAAGCAAGCAACAGTGAAACAGGGCAGTTCGAAACAGTTTCCGTTATATTATTGATACATTCCATGCATGCGATTAAGCACTTAGTCCCGAATCATTATCGGGGTGGTGATTACATGTTTGTGGGCATGTATGTGTATTACTTCGTTGTGTTTGTGTTTGCAGGAGAGAAAGCTTAAGGAGAAAGTATTGAGAATGCTATCAAGTGGCTATTCAACTTTATAAATAGGGACACAAGATTAACGCATTCACGTCTCTCCCAACTAAAATATTATTGTACGACGGAGTATTAAAGTCTCAATCGCCCTCCTTTTTCTCATATGTCACGTTTGCATGTTTAGTTCCAAGATAAAACTCTTTTTTGGTGTTTGCAATCCTAAAATGGGTTCTTGTTTGAACTTTTGATTGTTAATTAGTGGTTAGTTTAGTAGATGACGTCTGTGCTTTATTAGCCCAATCGCTTATTAGTTGTATAATCAAAGTACAATTGACATTGTAATGATTCTTTGTTATGTGTGCGTCCACCGTACTTTGTGTGAGACAACCAACAAACGATTGTAGGTTGTGATTTGTTATTGGAATATTCCTAAGGGAAGGGTTCGATCTCGTCTATCAAAAATGCTTCCAAATCTATTTGACTAGTAGCGTATTGGATCCTTCGTGTTTGCATGCATGTTTCCAATGAATCCGCTACACAGTAAATAGAAAAGTAGGCAGAACTCGGCTGGATGTGAACAAAATGTTTAACAAATCAATCACGCCCTTGGCATAATAATAAATCCTTCTGAGGGGTAAATTACACACACACGGCTAATGCACGGAAATTTGCGAGAATAACAACTCTTTTAGCAGACACACACACAACAAAACAGCTCCGTTACTTATTATTACTATCCCAAATTATGTTGTGACATTTGCTCTGATTCCGGAAACACGAAATTTGTCACTATGTAATAGGAGTTTGTAATTAAATGACACGGTGAATCTGTAATGGCTTAATTAATTTTGGTTTGTCCCATTTTCATGTCAATGTCGCATGCAACATGTTGAGACGTCACGATGTATGCATATCATTATATAGAGTGGAATGTTTTTTATTAATTCGTATCTTCATATCTCATAATACTATATACCTTCCGTTCTAATAACTCATTATTATTATTACCAATGCATCCTTTTATTATGCAATAACAGAAACAGAGGAATCTACATCAAAAATCGATTGGAGACAAATTCATATGCATCAAGCATTCATTTCGACATTCCTGACTTCGCATTCTCAGCCTTATTATTCACTTCCTATTCTTGAAAAAATATCTGTAGCATCCGGTTTAGCCGACTTATATAAACTTCGATCACTCACTTGCTACTTCACAATTAAACCAGCTCAACTGAATTACAACTCAAACCACTTTTACACACCAATTCGTAGATTTCTTCGTTTACGTCCGAAGTAAAATGCATTCGAATAAAGTTGTAGTAGTTTTGGTTTTGGCAGTATTCTTTCACTACTCATTAAGCCATGTGTTACCCGAGGAGCCTCCATTGAGCACGAAATCCGGTAATAACTTAATAGCGACTATTTATCTGATTTCCTTTGAGATTTGAATGTTTTATCTGACTAATTTTTAATTTCTCGATTCGCAGATACGTGTCCGCATGGAAAGCATTTCATAGATTCGTGTAAGAATATGTGTTATTGTGATCAAGCTTCCGGTTCTACTACATGCCCAAGGGTTGAGGATTGCTATAAGTCTATGGGTAACTAAAATACGGATAAGGAACATCTCTCGATAGTAAAAAAAGGTTTGAGTCGGAAACATATGATCTCTTTATTTGTGACAGATGGATTATGTCCTCTTGGAGCGACGTGCTCAGATCCTATGTGGGGAAAACACTTCCAGTGTTTTTGCAATTCCAACCAGAATCAGACATACGAGTGCTTTGACTTGCGACAGCACAAAACTTTGGATGCCAGTTTGATGGAATAAGAAACTTACGAAAGGCGAGAGTTGAGACTGAAAGAGAAGCGTTTGACAAACAGTGGACTGAAGTGTGGAAAGGACGAGCGTATTTATTATTCCTCATATTTATTTGTAAAGATTAACTATGATTGTGTAGAAAAGTAACGAGCACAAATTGAAATAAGATGCGTTGTGAAATGTCACTTGTAATGGATACCTAATAAAAAGGATCTTCTGTCGCACTTACTGAAAGTTCACGAGTCTCCTCAGGGTTCCATACTTCAATAGCTTCGGTGTTCTTTCATCTTTGCAGTTGCCAGGAAATGCTTTCTTGAACGTTTGTAAACGAAGGTTTTCGCTGACATTTTCATTGTACGCGTTGGATCTTCTAGCAAGAAAATGGGAGGTAAAAATAGTACTGCAGCAAAGGATGCTTCAGGAGCTAAAACAGAAGATAAGCCTGATGAGTCGATTCTCCCTGTGAATGCAGGGGCTGCAAGTTCCTACTCCCCAAATGAGATTCGGGAGATCTTCGTCACTGCAGACTTCTCTATTCTCGTATCGGAAGTCGACGGAAGGTTCTTTGCTTATGGAAGCAAATGTCCTCACAACGACGCACCCCTCTTAAAAGGAATTCTTGTAGATGGAATGATACGTTGTCCGTGGCACGGAGCTTGTTTCGACATAAAATCAGGAGACATTGAAGATCATCCCGGCTCATCTTGTCTCCCAACGTATAGTGTGAAGAAGAAGAGAAACGGTCAACTTTTAATTTACCCTGAGAATATCGGAGTCTTCAAGGCAAATCGTCCTCTGGGGAAAATCACCAATCCAAAGCGCCTTGTCGTCGTCTTAGGTGGAGGAGCTGCTGGATTCACATTTGCAAAGACTTTGAGAGAACTGAACTTTGACGGAAGGATCCTCATCATCTCCAAAGATTGTCACTTGCCTTACGACCGTACACAACTGAGTAAAGAACCCGGAATCACTTGGGACGAAACGAAACTCCGACCCACAAGTTGGTACAGTGAAGCGCAAATAGAAGTTCTGCTTAATGCAACCGTTCATGCGGTCAGTTTATCAAAGAAACAAGTCCTACTTGATGGAGTGGATGTCCCAATTCCATACGAGAAATTGCTTATCGCTACTGGCCTTCGACCTAGAAAACCTGTACCTCCGGGGCAGGAAACGAGTCTCTTCAAAGGGATCTTTACGGGTGTCCTGCCCGGAGCACACTTGAGGAATGTTGTATCACTCCACACACTCAAGGACAGTTTAAGGATCAGGGAAAAGTCCAAAGGAAAGCGAATAGTGATTGTAGGTTCAGGATTCATTGGAATGGAGTTGGCATCAAGTCTCCAGCCGATTGTGGAACACATAACAATAGTCACTAGAGACAAGAGGCCCTACAGTGCGATCTTCGGAGACGTTGTGGGACGCATGATTCAGCAGAGAATAATTCGGAAACATCAGAACATAACTTTTATCCCATGTGACATCGTAAGACAACTGAATGGAGATTCAGAGAAGAAAGTCACCGAAGTTGTAACTCTGAAGAGAGTCACCATTCCATGTGAACTTGTAGTTTATTGCATCGGAGGTGTTCCAGCAACGGATTTCCTACTCAATCCTTACAAGCTTAGAAGTTGGGGAGTCGACCAAAGGCCGGTGACTACGCTGCCACTCAACATCACACCCAAGGGATTCATTCCTGTGAATGAATTCATGCAAACCTCAGACTCAAGTGTCTTTGCGGCTGGAGACGTTGCAAAGATTCCTTTGAATGCTTCAGTGTCACAGTTCGCTGTTGTAGGTCATTGGGGAATGGCCCAGAAAATGGGGAGACTTGCAGCAATGGCTGTGATGGAAAAGAAGGAAAGTATCATAGACACTGTTCCCTTCTTCTGGACTGTTGTCGCTGGAGTCTCCATTCGGTACGTAGGATATGGTCAGTACTACAACAAAAGCTTCATCTTTGGAGACCTCGCAGATCATCGGTTCTGTGTGGTGTACAAAAGGCAGAATAAGATTGTAGCTGTGTGCACTGCTAATTGCGATCCGATAGCAGCTAAGGTGTCATTTGATATTGAGGATGATGTTGACTTTGGAGATGACTTTCCTGATTACATTTTGGAAGCTTTCCACAAACCTCCTGTGGCAGGGGAACTGATTGAGGGAATCAAGTTTAATGACGATGAAGACTTTATCGTTGACTTCGATGCTCACAACTTGAAGCTCAAAGACTTGTCGATGGAAAGGCGTCAGAAGATGTTCGGAAATAATCCGCAGTATAAAGATATGGAGTATAAAGTCATAATACCCAAATCTGTTATCGATCAATCTAATATGATATTCAAGTCTCACTTCAATCAATGCAAAGCTAAGGGGATAACGCATGTGCCTCCGGAACACAGTCAAGAGTATCAAGCAATGAAGAACATGTACCAGAAGAAAGACAAAGTGGTAGCTCAAAAGTGGACTTACCAAAGTGGTGCAACAGGTCCTGTAATTCCTAAGCTCGGTGGAATCGATGAAGAACAAGATAGAAGGAGGTTTTCAAAGTGAATATTGTTTAAAGGTCATAGTAATAATCTAATAATGTATTACGGTGTTATGCTATTTTGTGTGCATCATTCGATATTTGTACGAATAAACTCCATAAATGTGCGTCTTTTATGGCCTTGCTGTAGGTTTACGATGCTATTGTACAATTTAGTAATTGTTAGCTCTACTGAGTCCGTGGAAACCTGTAAGATATGTTTTAATGCTTAGAATATAGGCTAAAAGTTTTTAAATAATACAAACTCACCCCCAGGGAGTGAATTTGAGTAGAATTTGTAAGCTTCTTGAATAAGCTGATAAAGCAAAATTGCAGATAGAAATAAACAATAATATTCACAAATAGCATTATGCTGCTCCAGGCTCTTTATGATTTCTCGCTACGAGATCAAGATAGTGACAGAACTTTATCTTTTGACAAAGATGATGCGTTCATCTTTGTGGAAGTTTATCCTAAGGATAACAACTGGCTGAAGGTTGTGGACAGGAGTGGACGGATAGGGTACATTCCAAAGAACTACGTGGAAACAAGTCCAAACTGTGGAAAGAACGAATGCTTGGATTTCATCAAAGAAGCCATTTACTATTCGAAGCAGAACAATCTTTTAACTGCAGGCGAGTTGTACCGCATGAAAGAAAACATTTCCTGGTTGGAGTACAGGGAGATTCTCACGAAAGAGCTGAGGAAAGTCATGTCGTCGGATAAAACCGATGACAAGTCCCAGAATACAACGCAGTGTGAGAAGGACCTACTGATGAGTGAGGCAGATGAAAGTGAAGACGCAACTGGTTATCAGTATCACAAAATCATGGAGCCCAGCAGAAAGGCTGAGGAAGAAGAAAAAGACCAAGTGAGGAAGCGTGGAAGTTCCAGAAGATTCAGCGAAGCCAAGAAGGATTTTTCTTCGTCGTCACTTATCAGCGCTCAATCAGAGTCAGTAAATTCAGCTCCGCTATCTTGTAAGGTGCCAGTACAGTCAAGACAAAACACTTACAGAGAGCATACAATTCAATCAACTAACTGCAGACACAGGAAATCTAATGCAATCCACCAAAAACCTGTGTCTGGTAGGGCATCGCGATCTTGCCCATTAGACCCAATAGGACTCACTCCAGAAGCGTATGACTCGGAGGAAACTATTGTCCTGGAGGATCTTCCTGCTGGTCGTGAAGATGTAAAGAAGTACTCTGCGAAGAACAAACCATTTGTAAATGATGACGTGTCCGTTAATACGTCAGCATGGGAGTCTTATAAAAACTCTTCTAGAAAATCCTTCACTAAACCAAGCGGAAGAAGCAACGTGGAATATTCCAGCGAGTTGGATCCTCAGGTTGTGAATCTGTTTCAAATAGTCCAGGACACGGGAGTGGATGCGAGAAAATCTGAGCTGATAGTTCACCGCGTGCTTCACCACATTTCAACAAAGTTCCAGCCTGATATCCCTGGAAAGGTTCAGACTGCTTTGAAAGTACTCCAGCGATCAACGAGTATGTCCTCCTTACACGAATCTCCTAGAGTGCCTGCTGAAGACTCAGCCTTACGCTTCTTGGCTTCCTTAGGAGAGCACAGTCGCTGCGAAGATAGGCCAAGAATGAAAGACGAGTCTTTAGTGCTAACCCAAATAGACACGCTGAGAGCTGAGCTAATGAGTTTTGACTCGAAAGAAATTGACCGGTTCCTTGCAAGAGATGACTTCCGAAGTCTTCTTGGAATCGTCACGTTGTATAGCTACGAATCACAGCAATCTATTAAGGACAATTTACTCTATCTCTTTTCGTTCATTGGGTCTTCAAGTAAAGGCGGACAAAGTGTTCTGCTCTCGTCTATTCTCCCCATAAGTATTGTTCAAGAATTGTACGACAGTGTGGAAGACCCTTCAAAGCTGAGTAGACTGGCAATCCCACTGATTACTTTGATGTCTTCAGGAGAATCTCTCCCGCATTCCCACCATGACATCATGGGAAAGAAGTTTATTTCCTTTCTGCTGAATTACATAGAAGAACCGATACCCAAAGAAAGTGAAGAGGAGGAAAGAGCAAAGCGAGACTTGTTGAACTTGATCATCGCGTATAATCTTCAGTTCAAGCCGGAGGAAGAGAATCCAGTGATTCGTACGATTGCTGGACGTGAGCCAGCAACACATTTTATTGATGCTGTGTTGTTTCTTTTTGAAAGAGAAGTCGATCCGCTACCATCTGCGGATCGGGATCTGGATTCTGTCTTGAAATTGATGAAAGACATGTTCTCAAGCAGAAGAAGTGCTGAGCATTTTCACACCGCTAATATGAAAGCTTTAACTGACTCGTTGATTAGTCGTGTTAGTGATATGAGACCGGGGAACAAGCGAAGAACAGAGTACATTCAGTTAACAAGACTTGTGTTGAAAAATCGAGACTTTACTTACAGAGTATCAGACGTTGGATATGCTTTCATGAGCATTCTACTTGAAGACGACTCGCTGTCCGCTGAAGATCAAAAAGTTATCCGTGGGATTTGCAAAGAATTTCCGGGAATCATGACAAAAGGGAACAGCAGTTCAGTTTCAACGGCAGGCAAAGGATGACAAGCGAAGGAGGCAATGAGAAGGCAGATAACGAGGAGGGATTTGTAATGCCATATATGTGTGTGAAATTCTGAGAAAGAACGTAACCTGAATTAATGAGTAATTTATTGAATAAAAGTTGAGAAAAGTCTTACAATATACAACAACAATGAGGTGTCATTTAGTGTGTATTTAGGTAATTCTGAGGTGTACAGTGATTAGAAGGGTTGAATACTGAAGTATTGCTCAGAATAATTATAAGTAGACTGGTGATATGATGAGTATTACCGGCATATGATATTTTTAGCGTTCCATATTGTTTCTCCTTACTGTTCTTCACATCATCTCAGATTATTCAATTATCCGACAGTGATAAAATTAAATATGATATTTATTCTGGTTATGAAATAACCTGGCAGTATAGACATAACATGAAGATAGCATTACACTGTATAAGTAACAACGAGGAGACAATGAGACACAATAATATTTACGAAAGGTAGACCAATAATGGGTAGGAGATTTTATGTGATTCCATTAGTTATTGGTACATGATTGAATTTCAAATTACATTCATTGTTCGCATTTGGAAATGCGTGTTTTAAATGTGTTCAGCTCTTTACTGGAGAACGTCAGCGAAAGAAATCTTTCCGAACATGTAGTTTCCGAAGGATGCTGGGTCGTCGGATCCGAAGTATTCTTTCCACAACTTCTCGTAGTACTTCTTGTCAACGGCAACGTGTCCACGCTGTTAATTTTAATTGAGTGTCATCAATTAGTTGAAAATTCACTGGCTAATGTTATTGCCCAAGTGAGTTTGCTACTTACGCATGAGAAGGTTTGGAAAGCTTGTCTAGCCTCAGCGGGGTTCACACCGAAAGACGCGCAGACGGAAGCGAATTCATCTTCATCAATGACACCATCACCTGCATCGATCACAATGGTAAGAAACTGTTACGGATGAATCGCATAATAAAAGAAAGTACCGGAAGTGTCCTGAAGCTCGAACATAAGGTCCATGTACACTCTCTCCCATTCGTCAATCTTGTCCGGGTTCCTCCACAGTTGAACGAATTCCTCTGGGCTGATCTATTTTTGTAAGAATCTCTTGTTTAAACTTTGTGGATCAATTTTAGTTCATGAAGGATCTTAATTATTCATCTCAATGTACCTTCTCGTTGTCTTCCTTGTAGCATCGCTTTCGGAGGACATCCCACATCTTCAAGAAGCTGTCGCTGACCTTCTTTTTGTTTGCGTCTCCCTCGGGCCATCCTCGGACTTTGCACAGTAGCTACAATACAAACAGTTCATGGATTATTTACAGTAGTTGCATTACATTTGTATAGTTCTTGCAACACACTGACAGATGAAGAATCTTTCCTCGCAGTTGGTCTCAATATGACCTCATTGTCTAAGGTGACATTTACTGATTTAAAACAGCGTAGATGTAGTTTACTAACCTATCCTAAGCGTACAGTTTTGATCTGTTCCCAAATTGACTCATGCATGTTTTGCCCCATAACGAGATGAGTGTGTTTTTGCCAAAAATTCTTCCGTGTTTAAGTTTACTAACAGATTCGTCCTTGTTTAAAAGCTTTGCTCGCACAGTATAAGAATTCTAGATATTTATCTCTAGGTTCTACTAGAATTATATACAAGATTTTGTTTTGCTGTGCATGGTTTTGCTGGACTCTATACCCAATCTCTGTCAATGTGAAATGAAGAGGGCTGTGAAATTATGAGTCTTACGTCAACGGCAAGGACGAAATCCTCCTTTTCAATGGTACCGGATCTATCAGTATCTGTCAATTTAGAATAAAGTCCATATTAGCACAAGTTTAACTAATACAGCAAACAGCATCACAAATTGGCTTTTGCCAAGAAGCGGCTCCCATTGCCCCAGTTTGAGCCTTTCTTTTCGTAGTTGGGAGTTTTTTTTAGAAATGTGAGATTTTTAAGGATACTCAAGTTCAGAAACTTAATACAGAAAGTCTTATTAATACTATAAACTTTTAAACTTAAGGACAAAGTTAAAAATAAATTGTTCTTACCGAAGAATCGCTCGAACACGTATGTGAGCTTCGCAAGTCGGAACTCTGACATAGACATCTAGAAAAGATCCAAATTGAATTTAAAGTTTAGTTAAATTGGGCACAAATGAATTTGGAATATTTTATAAAATTTTCAATAATTCAAAGTATTGTTCACCTTGGCTGGGTGTTTGGTTTAATTCGTATGAAACAATAGAAATAATTAAAGTAGAAAAGTATTGAGCGAGGTTGAAGAAATCCGTTTACTCTGGACGAATTCAATCTGCTAACTGAATTTGACCAGGAGAATGAATACAGATAATCTTGAAGTCGAAGTTTGCACAGGGCACACGAATATAAATTTAATCCCTGGCTTCCATCCGGGTTTTCTAGGGTTTTCCGGTTCCCTATCTTTCACTGATAGATTCGTACTTCTCCATATAATCTAACGCTGCTGCATACAATGCATTGCTATACGCTTAGATAAGGAATAACAACAGTTCTTGGAATCAGTATAGCTTATAGCACTCAGTGTTTCATTTCCTATGAGAATTTACATCGTCAAGTAGTTCTCAGACGCTTTGGTTGTAGTCTTAAAGAAGAAGAAGAAAGCTTTACAATATTACAATACAATGGAACACTAGTACTGCGCGTATCATGTCATCAGTGGTCTCGTCTTTAACCTGCTCACGATTTTCAACGCTGTATGATATGGTTCACATTGATAAAAGCTTTCGTCGTACTGCGGTGCAGCGATTTAACTTCTAGAATGTGGGAGGTGGCTCGTCTTAATCTTAATACTCTTATACTCTTAATTATCAGGACTAAACATGTAAATACACTCTAAGACGTACGTTCTGTTTAAGGTCCGTGACAATGACGCGATCACTGTTTGTTTTTATCCTTGAACTGTCTCAATTTGCGCAGCGAATTGTTTTCTATTCTCGAAATGACCAATCAACACGATTCAAGCTGGAGGTTGGCATTGGGTTTTGAATTCAGACAGAATACGGAGTTCATTCGGTATTCGAATTTACTATTTAGGCATTTGGCAGAGAGGATCTGCCTGCCACCCGGCAAAATCCGGTGTTTTTATACCGGCTTCGATGCATTAATTAAGTTTTGTCGCGAATACTTGAGAGTCTTGGGTCTCTCGATTTTTAAACGCGAATAACGCGTAATTGAAAATATCTGATGTGCATCCCACTGAATCGCAATTAATTATTATTAAGTTATAAATGCTTTAACTAGAAGTCTTTTGTCTCCTTGAAATTTGAAATGCATCTGCTTCATGTGTTAAGTATTTCTCTGAATGGTTTGTATGAACGAATACCCTTTCTTCTAAATAAGAAAGACCACAACCAAACAAACAGGAGGAAATGGTGGTGATTGCTTTACCCAAGTCATATGCGGATTTCAAACGATTTCTATAAATGAAGCATCTCCAGAGAGTCATTGGGAAATTGTAGAGATGATGATGATGGGGATTTTCTCCGGAAAATCAGAAGACGCTAACTTCCACGAAGTGTAGGTAGTTAGGCTGTACGACGAGGCAGTTGAGGAAGACTCAAGAGCGACTATTTTTAGCCGGTTGTCTCTTCCGATACTTTTATCGTCCTCACGAGCACCCGTCCTTTACAAGATTGTCTTTTTTCATTCTCTCAAATGAACATCACTTCGATGCGGATGATATGACTGCATATAGATGATAGAGAGAAGTGGTTAGCGTGGATATAAGTTATTATACCATGTACAGTTCGTATCGAATTGTACTTGACTCTAACTAACTTAACTTAAGGTTTCTGCCAACAAGGTAGATGAACTTTTCGTGTGCAATTTAGCCTATTAGAACCGCTAACATAGTGTATTACTCGCAAGTGTTCAGATTTTATGGTGCAATAGGCTATCAAGATGGATTGCAGACGTGTGTTTTCGGAGAATAGGCAAGCAAGAAAGATTTTATTGTGTATACGTATGAAAGTACATTAAACACGAAAGAAATAAGAAATAAGATACAAGATACAATTTGCATGGAGAAGGAAAAGCATCTGTAGACGAATTCCTTGTATGCCTCTGATAGATCGACCAATGAATTTCCGCATTGTACCACCACACCCATCCCATTTCCTAAATAATAGCAGAACAAGACCCAACACACCCAACACATATTCCTTTTGTTTCTTTATTTTTAAACCTAAGACGTGTGATCCTTCCGATTTCTAACGTGCCCTGCATCAAGTCACGTACATCTTTTGAATAGCTAATTCACACTGAAGTGCAAAACCTAACTAGCTGCATAACAGGCTGCAGCCTATTTACTTGATCAACTCGAATTTATCCTCGATTCTTTAAAAATGCAACATTCCCTTTCTGCCGATTAATTGAAAGTTCCGGTTTCAGTTGCAAGCAAAAAAGATGGTAAGCTTGGAATTGTCAATGAAAATATGATAATTTTCTCCAATGTCATGTCCTGAGAGAAAGAACCCTATGTTTCGTGTTCAGCAAAGTGTAACTCATTTGTAACATAAGAATGACTGATGGGAAGCATCTGTCATCTTAAGCAAGTGTGTTAGCCGGAGTTTCATTCATCCGTTGGATTCTGGCAGTGATTCATTCCTGGGTTAATATTTCCCTGACAGACAGCTACGCTGATGGTTGATGGTCTCCCATAGTTGTTCCTCTCTTTCCTCAGTTTGTTTATTTTGTATGCTCGCTAACCTTTGACATCTGTAACAGAGAGGAACGGGATGGATGAGGTTCATGCAATTCGAATATAAATTAGTCTTCCAGTGGGATACACCCTGAATGACACTTTAGAGGACAACCAGGCTTAAATACTCTCTACAACATGCGTA
>JAQGAD010001802.1:0-16929 GCA_034696625.1 Isotomurus palustris | reverse complement strand
TATTATCTAAATGGCTTTTAAAGCAATTAGTCTAATTAGCTCTTATTGTAAAGATAATTAATGTCAAAGTTTGTGTAATTGTTCCATTACAAGATTTCTCGTGTTCATATGATTTTCGCGCGTTTTTGTGTTAGTGTACGTTAGTAAGTAAATGAGTTGTCAGTTAGAATTATTCTTGCATCAGTGTGCAGACAAATTGGTCGTGTGCAAGTTTCCTCTAGATTATAGCAATTAATCAAATAGTTTCTGGGATCAATAAATTGTGTTTAATTGTACTTGAGTTTCGATTAGGCTTTTTATTTCAATCTCTGAGTTTCATATCGACGTCACCGCGTCCCGAAGACATCCACTATCGAAGGAAGGACACTTCAGGACTTACAACCCTGAGTGAGAGTCAAAGGACGGCTGGCGTTCCGATATTCATGGTCCTTCGTGAACCGGATTTGATCCGAAGATTCGACCCGTAAGACTGTTCATCGCCTACTGTTGGGGCTAGCAACAGCTGACCGTGTGCGTGCAGAACCTCACGCCAAAAACAATCAGGTTCTATCCGAGGAAAGAAGAGTCCAATTTGTTAATTATTGAACTCATCTAATTGGTATCCCTTTGTTCTTATTCTAATGGCTCCCATTACGAGGAAACAGAAGAAGACGGAGGAGGAAGTTGCGGAGAGTGGCTTTGATGGCGACAACGAAGGGTCACCCCACCGACATCGCCAAGACGAAGACCTTCTACGTAATGATCACTCTGTGAAGACCGGAGTTACGAACAAATCAGTCGTAAGAAAAGCTCAAGTCGCCGCAATGAAGGAGATCGACGCGAAGAAGGAAGAACTGGACGCAGAAAGAATCCAGATTGAAGAGAAAACACGAGAAGTGTTGTCTGCCTACAAGAGAGCCCAAAACGAAGTGAAAAAGCTGGAGAGAGCCCTTCTAAAGGCTGACAAGAACGCTCCAGGCTACGACGATCTGGAAGACATGTTGAACGAAGCCCGGAGCAATGTCGAAATGCTTGCTGAAGACTGCGAAAGAGCCAAGGGCAAAGAAGAAAGAGAGCTGGATAGACTGCAAAGGAAATTGGACATTCTAAAGGCAGAGAAGGAAGCCCAGATATTGGATCTGGAAGAAGAGGAAGATGGGTCACAGAAATTGTCAGATGACGAAGACGTCGCAGTCGACCCACAAAATCCCAAAGACCTCCAAGTTGAAGAGTGGAGAAAGAAGAATGAAGTGCTACGAAAAGCTCAAGAGGAAGCTGACAACAAGTTAGCCCAAGAGCTCCAACTCGCAGAGGAAGAAGAGTTGATAGCTCAAGCAGCTCTTACAGCGTCAAAGGCTAAGAAAGAAGCCTTAAAAGTTAAAATTGGCAGTGTGGACCTGACGCATCAAGTTCCTGTTCCAAAATGTGAACCAAAAATGAGTGAAGCAGCAGCCGCAACAAAACCTTTGCTGGACTCATCAGCGGAACTCCTGTCGAAAATGTTTGCCCGACAGTCAAGTTCGAGATTCCTACCAGAGTTCACAGGAAACTCAGAAGAGTGGCCGAACTTCATCAACGTGTACAAAAGAACTTCAATTGAATGTGGCTTCAGTAATCCAGAAAATTTGGACCGCTTAAGAAGAAGTCTGAAAGGCGAGGCGTTGATGAGAGTGCAGTTACTCCTCAACTATCCAGACAACGTTCCCAAGATTATTGAAATTTTAGAGAAAGCGTACGGGAATCCAGACTTCATCATCCGTACGATGTTGTTGAAGTTACAGAAATTTCCTCCCATGAGGGAACATAAGGACGAGATTCTCATTGAATTCGGATTAAAAGTAATCCAGATAGTGAATACCATGGAGATCCTCGGAGCAGAAGATCATATGAAGAATCCAACGCTGATGTCGGAACTTGAACACAAGTTACCAAGTGACCTGCAGCGAGATTGGATTGAGTGGACAATTATGGAATCCAGCAGAAAAAGAGATCTCCGTAATTTTACAGCGTGGCTGGAAAAGAAAGTCGAAGTTGCTACCACGCTGAGAATTCCCAAAGAGGTCGAAGAAAAGAATAAGTTCCAGAAAGGAAAGGATTTCAAGAAGCCCGAGCGTCCAGGAAGATGTTTGTCAGCGGTGGATGACAAATACAAGAAAGGAGAACGGAAATGCCATGAATGCGAAAAGCCTGGTCATTTCGCCGGAGAATGCAGAATTCTTCTAAAGAAGACTCTCGACGACAAATGGAAAATTGTCAAGGAAAAGAAGTTGTGCTCCAGTTGTCTCATCCCTGGACACATAGCTGAGCACTGCAGAAAAAAGAAGAAGTGCATGGAGAATGGATGTCAAGACTTCCATCACCCAGCGTTGCACAAAGACTCTGCAGGCAGCAGTTCAGGTTCCAGCAGTACCTACAGACAAGAAACACCGACAGCACCATTCGATGTTTCCCACAGTGCTACCAGGGAAGACGGGAATACGCTGTTAACTGTGTTACCTGTCAGAGTGAAAGGACCGAAGGGAGAAGAGCTATGTCTAGCGTTTGTAGACACTGGATCTTCCTTCAGCTTCATTGATGAAGACTTGGCCACAAGGTTGGGACTCCAAGGAGAGGCAGATCCGATCTGCATGCAGACAATGAATTCCACTCGAACTTGTGGAGATTCCAGACGCGTCTCATGTTCGATTCGAGGATCATGGACAGGTTCCAAGAAATACTACGTCGACAATTTACGAACAATTGACAGCGTTCCACTTCCTCGACTCAGCCAAGACACTGCTCAACTTAAGAAGCAGTACCCGATGATGAAGAGTTTCCCGTTGCCGAGTTTTCACAACGAGAAGCCTCAGATACTGCTGGGAAACGATCTCTACCAATTGACAGGAGCAAGAAGACTCATCGACGTTGGTGAAACAGTCTCCATCTTCCAAACTAAACTTGGTTGGGGATTAGCTGGAAAGAGCAAAGGTACGTGCATGCATGCTACAAAGTGTGTGCAGATGTGTACAAGTGAACCCCGTGGCGTGTGCAATCTGATGCAACGAATAGACGTACGTGAAGAAGATTCAGATTGCAAAACGTCGGACCTTCTGAACATAACAGGAACAGCTGCCAATATCTGTTTCTTGAGTTGCCAAGGATCGAGTGAAGGTTCCTTGGAAACGCTGATTCGGGAGAGTTACTCCACAGAAGATTTCGGAGTGAAATATTTTCCGAAGAGAGAATCATTGGAAAACGAAGAAGCATTAAAGATAATGCAAGAAACCACAGTGAGGACAGAAAGTGGAAGATTCCAGACGGGACTCCTGTGGAAGGATAAGAACGTGAAAATGCCCGACAGCAGAAAGACAGCAATACACCGATTGTACTGCCAAGAGAAGAAGATGGATCGAGATCCAGCCTTCGCAGCCGAGTATTGTGGAAAGATGAAGGAGTATGAGGATAAAGGATTTATCCGGAAGTTGACGTCAGAAGAAGTGAAGCAACGAAGTGATCGCGAGTGGTTTCTTCCACACTTCATTGTCTACAACCCGAACAAACCGGGAAAAGCAAGACTAGTTTTCGATGCAAAAGCCAAGACGGATGGAGTCAGTCTGAACGATGTACTCTCATCTGGACCTGATTTCAATCAACCATTGGCAGCAGTTCTTCTGAAATTTCGGCAGTTTCAGTACGCCTACGCTGGAGATGTCAAAGACATGTTCCACCGTGTTTTTATTCAGCCAGAGGACAGAGCCTCTCAGAGATTCTACTGGAGAGGAATGCGCCGTGATGGACCTCCAGATGTTTATGAAGTCTTGGTTATGATGTTTGGAGCAACGTGCTCTCCTAACTCCGCTCAATTCGTGAAGAACCTCAACGCAGAAGATTACGTTGTTGAGTTTCCAGATGCGAGTGCAGCGATCAAGTGGAGTTTCTACGTAGATGATCTTCTGAAGAGCAGTCCCACAATAGAAGAAGCGAAGAAGATGATAAGAGAAATCATCGAGATCCAGAATAAGTGCGGCTACGAGACTCGTAACTGGATCAGCAACAATGTGGAAGTTAACGCTTCGATTCCAGAAGACTATCGAAGCAAAGAACTAAAAGAGATTGGAGAAGAAGAATTGCCAACCGGCAGAGTGCTAGGACTTTGGTGGGATGCCAAAGAAGATAACTTTATGTATCGAGTCACCATGCACAAGGTGGCCCCCGAGATTCTCAAGAGAGAACGCACTCCTACCAAAAGGGAGACTTTGAGAGTCCTAATGTCCGTTTACGACCCATTGGGATTCCTGGGACATCTAATTGTGAAGGGAAAGATCCTCCAGCAAGAAATATGGAGACGAGAGACTAGCTGGGACGAACAAATACCCGAAGATCTCAACGAGCGATGGAACTTCTGGATGGACGAAGTAATTAGGATTGTTGAAGTTCGTGTTCCAAGATGCTACTCTATTAACATCCCCACCGCTACAAACGTACAGCTACATCTTTTCTGCGATGCCAGTGAACAGGCATTCGCAGCTGTTGCTTACCTCCGTGTGGAAAGCCCCAATGGAATTGAGGTATCGATGGTGACCTCAAGGAATCGTGTAGCACCGCTGAAGACGCTGTCTATACCCAGAATGGAACTGCAAGCTGCGTTGATGGCAGCCAGACTTGCAGCAAAAATTCAAGAAGTCTTGGAGATCAAGATCAACGGCACAACGTACTGGACCGATTCCATGACAGTTCTTAAGTGGATCAGAAGTGACACTCGGAACTTCAAACCATTCATTTCCCACCGAATCGGTGAAATATTGGAAACCACCTGCACAAGTCAGTGGAGGTACGTACCAACGTTGGAGAATGTAGCTGATGATGCTACGAGGGTGAACACTCCAACCGACTTGGACCCAAGTGGAAGATGGTTTACTGGACCCGGATTTCTGTACAAGAATTCGGAAGAATGGCCTCAGGAGAAATCCACGAAGGAATTAATAGTGAATCCCGAAGACTTAGAGATGAAAGCTACAGTGATGGTAGCACAAGAAGATAAGCCAGTAGTTGATTTCAAGAATTTCAACAACTACAACGAAGCGTTGCAGACCATGGCCCAGGAGATTCGTGTGAAAGAGGGAAACTTTCATTTGGATGGAAAAGAGTTCTCTGTTGCTGAGCTTGAAGCTGCACGAAAAGAGTTAGTGAGGATGGCTCAAGCAACATCCTTCCCAGAAGAGATTCGTGACCTAAACGGGGGGAAGCCAGTCAGCAACAAGAGCAGAATTGTCAAATTGGAACCCTACCTAGATTCAGAGGGCATAATTCGTGTCACTGGAAGACTGGGAAATGGACAAGACGAAGACCTGAGTCATCCAGCAATAGTAGACCAGCATCACCACTTCACCACGCTTGCTATTCAATGGTATCACGAAGTTTGCGGTCACCAAGGCCAAAGAACTGTGGCCAATGAAGTACGCCAGCGCTACTGGGTACTCGGAGGCATGAATGCCATAAAGAAGATTTTTCGGGATTGTCCCAAGTGCAAGATGCTTCGTGGAAAGCCCGGTACAGTAAAGATGGCCGATCTACCCACAGTTAGATTGAGAGGACTGAGACCATTCTACGACTGTGGACTCGATTACTTCGGACCACTCACAATCGTAAATGGACGGAAGACAGAGAAGCGTTGGGGTGCAATCTTCACATGCCTCGCAACGCGTGCGATTCATTTGGAAGTCGCAGGATCCCTCAACACCGACTCCGCTATCCAAGCAATTCAGAGGATGTCAAACAGGAGAGGAAGACCTGCCCATATCTATTCAGATAATGGGACCAATTTTCACGGAGCCCATGTGGAACTGAAGAAGGCGTTGGGTGATTTGGACCAGGAAGAGATCCAACGAAACTTAGCGAAGTACGAGATTGAGTGGCACTTCAACCCTCCAGCTGCACCACACATGGGAGGAGTTTGGGAGAGGTTGGTTGGAAGTGTCAAGAGGACGATGGAAGGTGTCATCAAAGACAACAACCTTCGAGAAGAGACACTCCACACCCTATTTACGGAGGTGGAGTTCATCCTTAACTCAAGACCACTGACAGACGTGCCAGTCGACCCAAAAGATCCATCGTGTCTCACCCCAAACGACTTGCTTCTTGGATACAGCAGTGGAAGTCAAGCTGTGGAAGTTGTAAAGCCAGTGTGGGGACACTTTGGTAAAGATGACTTGATCCTGCGGAAGCGTTGGAGAGCAGTGCAGCTTTTAGCGGACCGATTCTGGAGCCGATGGCTGAAAGAGTACATTCCAACTCTTACCAGAAGACAGAAGTGGATGGAGACAAAAACCAAGGTGGAGGTTAATGACATTGTTCTCGTTGTGGACGATACTGGACCTCGACATTCGTGGCCTATTGGAAAGATAGTTTCCACATTTCCCGGACGAGACGGAGCGACCCGAGTGGTTGAAATTACGACCCCGAAAGGTACCTACAGACGACCGGTAACCAAGATCGTGAAGCTGGACATCGCGGAAGATGAAGTGCCTTCATCAGGGGGAAGAATGTGGGGGTGCGACGCAGAAACTGTTAAGAAAGCTGCAGACCTTCGTCGTGTCATCGATAAGTGAAATGAGAAGTGATTTATGAATATTGTAATCAGTTGTAAGTTCACAGGTATCAGTTTGCCCCAGTATGGATTAGGTAATACTTAACGAGCTATTTCTCGGTAATTAGGATTAAGCATTGTCTAGTTATTGTTTTATTCAATAGGTTAGACGATAAGCTAACAAGCTTTTCAATTTCAGACTTATAATAGCTCATTTTGATAGGTTTATAACAATTTTAAGATCAGCTATAATTGTCATACCCAGTAGTGTGTAAAGGTACGCTGTTCGCTGTCGGACAGCAACCCAGCCTATCTTACTAATGTTAATTTTCTTTAATTCTTTTAGCTATATCTCAGTAATTAGAAATAAGCTACCTTTGTAACTTTTATATTTGTTACATAATAGTATTATCTAAATGGCTTTTAAAGCAATTAGTCTAATTAGCTCTTATTGTAAAGATAATTAATGTCAAAGTTTGTGTAGTTGTTCCATTACAAGATTTCTCGTGTTCATATGATTTTCGCGCGTTTTTGTGTTAGTGTACGTTAGTAAGTAAGTAAGTTGTCGGTTAGAATTATTCTTGCATCAGTGTGCAGACAAATTGGTCGTGTGCAAGTTTCCTCTAGATAACAGTATTTAATCAAATAGTTTCTGGGATCAATAAATTGTGTTTAATTGTACTTGAGTTTCGATTAGGCTTTTTATTTCAATCCCTGAATTTCATATCGACGTCACCGCGTCCCGAAGACATCCGTTATCGAAGGAAGGACACTTCAGGACTTACAACCCTGAGTGAGAGTCAAAGGACGGCTGGCGTTCCGATAGTGGTTGTAGGTCAGAGAGTTGAGGAACTATAAGTTGGTTAGTTTATTATCCAATTCATCGAAGCAAATAAAGACGATGTACTGAAGGGAGGAGAAAGTGTAGGAAACTCAATGTGGATTGCAGTGACGATGGGAAGGGCGAGTATACCTTTTGTTTCATCGTAAGGCATCCAGGCCAAACACTGGGAGTACAAATGAAGAGCTTCCTCGTTATCTCCTCGTCCAAATGCCTTATTTCCAGCAGCTTTTAACACCAAGGCCTTCGCCTTATCTTTGGAAGTTGGATGGAGTTGCAGATGCCTTGTGACACATGATTGGATTTCTTCAGAGTTGATGAAAAGCTCCAGGCGACCTCGATCTGGTTTTTGTTCCTCGAATTTTGCCCATTTTTCAGGAGGAATACTTTGTCGTAGTTGTTGACACAATTCTTTCACAATGAACTTTGATGGAGATTCCAGTCCTGCAGCTGGAATTTCCGTGAGATAGAGTCCTTTCTTTACTTCTCCCATGTTGTTCTGTCTGTCTTACGAGATAAGAAAGAAAACAAAATAAGGAAATGCTAAAAGGAAAGATTTAATAAGGATGTTACCGTCAGAGGAAGTGAATGCTAGAAGACGTTGAAGATGATTGGGGGACTGCCTAGGGAAGTGAAGCGAACTTGAGGGAAATCAGTTTTCAGGATAAATCCCGTAAAGTCTCTAAAATAAATGCTACAGCAGAAATACTGACAAGAATTTTCAATGATTTATTCTAATTCTTTAGATGAACCGGATGATTCCGCATGGTAAATTGAAACATTCCCACTGTTCCATTCCTTTTACAAAAACACAAATAACTGCATGAAGATTTTCAAATGCTATTTTTGGATCGTTCATTCCATTCTGTTGAACATGAGCAAGAAAAGCTCCGAAGCTGCAGACCCGAGTGGAACTCACTCTCAAAGCTTGTCTCTATCCTCATATGTAGGCATTGCTTAAAACCTTCAACAGTATTGATTGTGCGATTCTTTTTGGTTTTACCTAACAGATAAGCATGCGTTTTTCTGTTTAAAATGAACCAATTTTTTAGTAGTCACTGATATAAATAATAAAATGTACAACTTTATTAAGAAAACAATTCTAAGATGTAATTAAAGTAATAAGATCTTGCACTCTCATTCACCATCTTGGAGACAAACTCTTCAAATCTACAAGTGAAGACACTACAGCCGTGTCCCGCAGACAGGGGTTTGTCTACAGCATTCAGTAATGAATTTTTTACTCCAATCGCCTTCATCAATCTAGAACGTGGAAACAGATCGTGTTGAAGCAAAATCAATACAAATTAAATATTAGATGCTTGAATTCACCTTTTGATCTTCGATCCACTCGCTATTTTCGTGCTTTTGTTTGCAATCTCACAGCAAATGCGTTCCACGCATTGTGAGCTTTCAGCCACTCTAGAAGTGTTCGTCGAGGACACATTCGAGAAGTACTTGTCCAATGACAGCGGATGGGAAATACTGCTTTTACTTGCATGGAATTGTCTTCCAGTGACGGCAGTGCCAGTTCCAAAGATTGAAATGAGGAACACAGCGATTGCGAGTATTGCTACTAAAGGAAAGAGCATGGGAAATACTACGAGTCCCAATATGCTCGCTCCCTGCCTGAGACCTTCTCCCGTTAGAAATCCACCTACATCTGCAATGTTAAATGTTATTATCATGCTCGTACTTTAATTTACTGGTAATTAGTAGTAGTGATGGTAGAGCTGGGTAATAACAATGGCAATGCTTTAGCAAAAGCTGTAAACTCACCGAATCTCGAGTTTCCATTTGCACTGGAAATGGTAGGTCTTTGAGGCGTAGAGTGTGTTTGCCACATCCCTTCCGAGTATATTCTGCTTTCATCTTCATTAATGGAAGTACATGCAATATTTGTACTGAGGAGAAGAGAAACGAGAACACTAATGACGGTAGAAAATTGTGGCGATGTCATTGCGAATCACTGAATTGAATGTGCAAGCAAACCTTGTGAGTTCAAAAGGCAGTCTCAATTTCTTATGAGAAAATATACAAGCCAAGAGCCTGAGTGAAGCAATCGCACACAAGAGTGATTGTATGATGTGGTGTTGATTTTAATTAACCAAATGACAGAATGATTCTGAATTTAGAATTTAGATGCCTTGGGATTTTGAAACGCCGAAAATGCTGCCTGTCCAAATTGAGGTAATGTGGGGGAATGGTTATGAGGGTTTGCATCAGAAGGCAGGAAAATACCCCCAAAATCAGTTAGAAGAAATCATTAAATGAGCCGAATTTCAGGCTATGTTAAGTTCGTCAGTAGATTACTTTTCGCATTCTGTGCAGTTGCAGTTCAATGTTAAAATAGTAGTACACACATACAAGTGCTGTAATTAGTTACACAAAATGATTTTCAAGGGTTTCGGGGGACTTTTACCAGCAGACGAGCAGAAAACCGTGTCAGTAGAGTTAGTTATTATAAATACTTTACTATCGGTATTATTTCGTGACCGTGAATGCGCCTCACAACCTTCCCAGCATCTTTCGGACTCATTCATGATGGCAACTTTTCTGTACACGCTGATTATACTCAATTCAATTTCAATCACAACTTTATTGTATAAGATGACCAGTCAGCCAAATAGCAGCGTAGTATGAGATTGTGAGAATGTATGCAGATGGAATCAGTATGGTGGTGAGACGTGATTCATCTATTCATAGTTTTTGCAACAAAAAGTCACACACAAAGTAATCGGAATTACGTGCGTAAGTTAATTGCTGCATACATCTGACTGACTGACGATGAAGGACCCTTTTAAGTGCTAGAGGTATGTACTGCTACTGCTAATTTCAGCCTGACCATCTCTGCCTTGGACGTGCATCTCCTGACATTCTACATTTTGTATGGAATAAATAGACGGGTATTCATGCATTTTATCTTTGCATTTTCATTCATCCCACAGTTTTGGCATGACTTGTCAAATATTTGCTATTTTAAGTGTGAACCAATGCAACTCGGCTATTAGTGTGGACCTTTGTTGGCAAGTGACCATTTGAAGTCATCAAACGCTCTATTCACTATTATCCTCACAAATCTTTCATCTGTCTGTTCTTTCATCGTTTCATCATTCCGTAGACATAGTCAATAGTAAAATGCCAGTTGTACGGAATAATTCATCGTGACTGGTCTGCTGGCAAGAGATTTCTTCCTTTTATTCATTTTCGTACAACTGAACTTACAAAACTTTAATACTTGTCGTCAGTATTACAATATAATGGTAAATTACAGCTCAACAATAATTTAATAATAAATTATTATTTAGTAACATTAAAATTGTGTACAAAACTTGTAGACGAACAAATATTGGAGTGAGTAAAATAAATAATGTGATATTCTTAAAACCAGAAGCTAGGTAATACGTAAGCAACGAAGATTTAAGTTCAGAGTGGTCTAAACAACTATGAAGTTGCGTAATGCAGGAACTTCAAAGCTTTCCCAACTCTGGAGTTGCAGCTGAATTCTTGACAATCAGAGGTGCTCTTCATGGATCGAGCAATGCGCCCAGCGAAATTAGTTTTTATTGGCAGAGACTCCAGAACACTGAGAGAAAAGAGAAAGCATCTGTTAAATTGGTCATACCGAAAAAGTGTGATGGTTCAACAAGGCACAAGAGCTGCGGTAGTTGAGATGTACTGCGTGTCACAATTTCCCTACTTCTGTTTCGATTTTGCATCGCTGCTAGTGCCTCTCGATCACAATACGTTTACTGTGAAACTAGAAAACCAAATTTGTACCAGGGCTTACCTCAAAATCCAATTTTCTGCTCTGGGACTTCTGTTTTTCCGGAGCAACTCACATACCAATTTTTCCACACATTCTTCACTTTCGAGTACATCAGTAGCCAATTTAGCAGTAGATGAGAACTGTTTGGCCCATCGATGTTGGTAAGGAACACGATTGCGACCTAATGCTCCACCTACGACGGCAGAAGATCCAACAACAGCGAAAAACAGGAGGAGAACAATCCCGACGAAGAGTATCATGGGAATTATTACAGGCGACAGGATGACTTTTGTTAAGCCCAACACTTTTGCGGTGTCCTCCAGCCCTTCGTAACCAAAACCAAATTGGATGGAAGTTATTCAACGATTATAAATAATGGGCACTTCAGTCAGTAATAATTAGTTTTAGTTCGCAACTTCAGAAACTTTTCTCTTTGGGGTAAATAATCATGACAAGCAGAGAAGAATGAGTGGTGCTTACCGAATTTGGAAACGAAGTTTTCGTTCCCATTGCGGTTTGAAATCCCATAATACGAACTCCCAACATTTCTGGGGTCAGAAGTGATAGCTGCAGGATAAAGTTTAATCCTATTGGATCGTCTCAATCCTCCTCCATCAACAGATGAGCAGAAATTCACTACTTGACATGTCACTATCAGCACAAAAAGTAGGGATTTTGACTGGGGCATTTTGAACTGTCTGATTTGTACTGTTCCTTCGTCTTCTTTATAAAATTTCACAGAAACTCACACTACTATTTTGGAGAGGAAAGGTCATAAGAAAACTAATAGGACTCTAACAACAGAATAAAAAATCTAATGGACCATTCATGAGCAAAAACTCTGCCACTCCTCTGCAGTATTATTCACAGGTGAGGCATGAAATGAAACTAATCAACCCGAAGAGACAATAAGAAGTATTTATAAAGGATTAAAATCTGGGTGATGAGGTCAGTTAGACTTCAGAGCTTTTGGTATGTGCGTCTTATTATTGCTTGTCTGGCAGAGATATTATATGCTTACAGGGGTTTAATGAAAAGTGTTGTATACTGACTCAGAGAGACAATTGCAAGTGTCTCATATCCGCTACCCACAATTCTGTATTCATGCATATAATGCAATAAGCATTTCTTCCTATTGTGCTTGTGAATTATCGTGTATATCATCATCACAGAAAATGATCTGAGTGTGTGGAATCCACCCTCTGTCTTCGTCTACTCATCTTCATCTTCTTTAAAATGAGAAAACACCGAGGTTGGAAGTTGGAATGTTGGAAGTTAGTGTGGGAGCTTGTGAGTAAATTACTTCGGTATGAGTGCAGCCCTACCTTCATTTAAGGCAGTAAAGATTATTTATTCATATAGTAATTCTTAAGAGGATGATAGGAGACTACTCTGAGGATCCCTAATCGCTTTACTTACAGTTGGAGGGTTGACAACGCTACTACGCGGTCTACATCCAATAATGGGAAATGTCACAAGTTCTTTCAAGTTCAGTGTCACTTTTATAAAAATGAAAAATTACACTCTCCGCATTCTTTAGTTAGAAATCATACTTTGGAGCACTGGCACCGGTTTAGTCATGATCATTTCCAAAAAAGCCTTTAAAGTGTCCAGGTAAAGTTATATTCATGCACAGTGTGCCAAAAGTTTTAGATTTTCCATAAAATTCTGAGCAATAAAACTGAAATGATGTGGAACGAATTGAAAAAGAATAAGCCCAAATTGACTGGGCTAATAAAAAAGAAAGTAAATCAAGGAATCTAATTAATTTTTCCCCAAAATGAAACATAAATTAGCAAGCTTTTGAAAACCATTTCGAAGTATTAATTAACTTATTGCATGTGAGAGTGAGAATATAATGACCCCTCAGGAGGATTAAAAGAGTTGAGTGAGCGTTTCAGGCATTTTAATTCATGTCGACGGCTATGCTACAACTCGTAGAAGTCATAATTCTAGCTAAGTTTCGACTTAATTTTGCTAAACACTCCGTATCCTTAATCCAAAAATCTCATGCACACTCAGTTTGCTTCAATTTAGTCGTTTCAGCGATTAAAATATGCTTCTCTTGTGCATTTGCTAAGTTATATTCCACATCCTTGTACGCGTAACAAGTGACAGGTGGCAAGGTATAAAAAATCGGTTGGTATTGCACTCGAAATCTTCGTTATAAGTAATTACGCCTGTTTCGTTCTTTGCATTGTTAATCAAGTCAAGCTTAAACATTTTTTAGAGAGCAAAAAATTGTGCTTTACTATTTATCTGCAGCAGTTTTAATGAATGAGTGAAATGCTCCACAAAAAATGTGTAACATTATTATTGCAGCAGGTACAAGCAAGACGGGATGACAGTAAAGAAGAAGGATAAGTATATAACACCAAGTCAAACTCTCAAGATGAATCTATAATTAAGAAAGCACGGAAGGCAGAAGGCATTTGCTGAAGACGTGCCGCTACTCATCAACTTATCCTCAGGGAATCTCATGAATATTTGGGCTATCTCTGTCTGTAGTTTTATTGCAGACGTGCAGCCAAAAGGTTCAGTCGTTTTTAAACTTATCACATCAATAGCAGCTCTCGGCTATCTTGATTTCTTCTACAAATGTTTAATCTGACACAAGTGTTGTTGATTGATTTGAAAAACTTATTATAATAATAGCAGGCGTATCCATCATTTATGGACGCACGCAAATTCAATGCACGTGATTGATAGTTAAACCGAATTCATACACACATTTTTGATAGCTGACAGCCATGGAATTTTCATCACCTTAGAGTTGTGTGTAAATATAGACAAAGTCAACGATGGACTGCCATTTCGATAAATGATTTATCTCCTTAGAATGACACCTCCAATGTGGATTGCTTGATGACGGATTATAAATTAAAACAGTAATTTTATCTTAAGAAAGGCAACGTCTGAAAGATAATAATATATTGTGTACATGTATAGGTACTTTGGATTTAGGCACCAATTAAGATTAAGAGTACGCTGGTCATTATAATCTTCATTTGGTATTTTGGTCCTTTGATACGTTCACAATAGTGCTTGTCTGTATATTATTGTATACAATTAAATTAGCATTAAAAAGACACAATAAAGGTGGTGTGTTACGTGTAATGTGAATTTATACACATTTTTTTGTCTAGTTCAGCCCGTAAACTTTATTGCTTGAAAAGGTTTGTGATTTCAATTAATTACCGTTTCCGAGGATGTATGTCGGCTGTGAGTGTAACTCCGCTTTAGGCTTAGTACACCCATTAGCAAAGGGAATTGTGGAGTTCGTTTTGTTTAAAAATAAATGCAACGCAAATTCCATTCATGAACAACAGTCATAACTCATAAATCAAATTTAAAACTTTAATTTTCACGGTCACCGCTTGACCGCTTGTGTTTCACAGTACATAAATATTGCAACGTGCCAAACTGAACACTTTAAAGGTAAGCATCTACAATTACAAAACAAAGGCTCTTCACCCGTACCAAAGGTGTTACAATTTGCTGCTTCCTTGAATAATTGCTGTCTTTACTAAATCTGAGGTATGTTTGGCACAACCCCAGAACAACGTCACCCCGGATCCTCCTTGACCATAATTGGAGCAGATGATCTGAATTAAACCAACAGATTTAGATTAGTGTGCGAGGAATCCGAGGAAATCCATAATATTATACATTTTTGCATGTTTAAAACAAATTAATGATGGCTTGCAGTACCACAATAAAGTAGGACGAAAGAAACGAATAACTTTGCATGCCTTAACCTGTAACACTGTAATATAAATTAATTTTTCTGATCTTACGAAAGGTTTTTCTCCAGGGTATCTGACTGTTTCAACCTCCAAGCGAACGCTTGGTCGACCAGGCCTGAGCCCGACCCATTCACAAACCAACGGGGCGTCCTGAAACAAAAATGTAATTATCATCATCATTAAGAGTTTCAAGAGAGGAATTTGTTATAAAATGAAAGTTCATTAGCATAAAGCCTATCTGAAGATGCATGAGCATATAATTACGCGAAAGTGTCTTGGAATGTGTCAGTCTCAATAAGTCAAGAAGACTCAGTTTTGAATGGGATATGAATGAATTCGGCTGTTAATGAAGAGGAAGTCATAAAAATTTGAAAAGTGAAGTTCGTCTTGTTGTAACAATGCTTATTCGAAAGAAAGACATCTCAACCCTTCCCTGGGGCAACAGTCAACACTGAGAAGTAAAAGTAAGTAGGTAAGTAAAGTAGGAGAAGTTTAAGCTGAGGCTGAGCAAAAAGTCTCTTTTTCGCGAAAAGAGACCATGTGGTAAAGAATTTGAGAGGATTAAATGAGTTTAGGGGATTTATCAGTCAAAAGGCTACGAAAAGCAAGCTAGAATTTTCGTAATATAGAGGAAGTTAGCTTTCTCAGAAAAATGTACGAGTGTGTCTCCATGAAGGTTTCTCGCAATAAATTGGCACAAAGAAGAAAGGTTAGGACGTTAGGAGTTTAGGAGGTCTAGAGTGGTATATTGCATTAATTCCATTGGGAATGTTAATTGGCCTTGCACATGAAAGGCATTTTGTCAACATGGGCAGCCATAGCAGACATACAAACCTTCAAGGAAGGAACAATTTTGCAGCATCCATTCTTTATGAACTTGGTATCCTCGGGGTATGGAGTGCAGTTCCAGTCTCCTTCCTGATGCGTTCCCCCAAGAACAACGTAATCTTGGCTGAAACAAATTCACAAACTGAAGTTTAGTTATAAGGTTGCATGAGTTGTGTAACCATATGGTGCAGAATCTTCATGTTGGAAGATCACGAAAGTCAGGAGGATTAGCATAGTTGGAAACAAATGTAAAGATAGGATAGGATTTGACATTATCAGTAATTTCCACACTTCCGGAGTAATTTTGTTTTGCAAAGTGTGCACGATAGTTATTACGGCCATAAAAGGAACACGATGCAATATCTTACTTCGGAATGATGTAATTTCCGTCATCATCATCATCAAGAATTGCCCATTTGACGTTAGGAGCCTCTACCTGAAAGATATCCCAAATGGATTAAAGACGTGAATCGATTTTTCACTTCCGGTTTTTCCTACGAGTTTATGTTAGCAAACTGCACGGGAAGTACTCAAGAACGTATTATGTATTCAGAGGGAATACAACTAGAGTGATTTTCAGCCCTCATTTGTAACTCGCTCAGTTGCTGAAAAGAAATAAGAATGATTTTTTGACATAGTTAAAGTCTCAACGATAAGACTCCAAATTATATCTCATCAATCTTGCAATTTGTAATGTAGAGTCGTTAACTAGTGCAACCGAAACATTCTACATGAGTAGGCAAAACTCGTCTCCATTACACTCGAGAAAATATCATCTGCTAATGAGCTCACATCATCATGAGCATTAATTACATGTGTAGCATTTCATCGTACGAAAAATAATCTTTCGGGGAATTGGGAGTTAGCGGAAATGATACTCTGTCATCGTATGAACTTACGGTGACTTTCACTCTGCACTGATTACTGATGGCAGACTGGCTAAAGCTAAATGAACATACGTGAAGTCCTACTTTTCCTACACACGCAGTTATCGTCCAATGGTAAAGAACCTCTTTGTACAGAAGCTAACTTGAGGAACAAGAAGTACATTCCACGTTCGGAATTTTGAAGGCAAATTGGGGAAGAAAAGTTTTCCCTGTGTACGGTATACCGTACTTATGTGTATATTATTAGTCCGGAGTCCAGCGAGTGGACTCCATATGTCTCCGAGATGGAGACTTCCCTATCTTTTAGTGTAATT
>JAQGAD010001801.1:0-16932 GCA_034696625.1 Isotomurus palustris | reverse complement strand
ACTGCAAATGAAGACGGTCAAGGTGACAGACTCTCCATGAACAACAATTGAAGCTTCTTGGAAATAATGTGTGATTACTATATCAATACCAATGCGATTCAATTTGAATAAATTACTATTGCAAATTGTGTGGAGAGTTGATCTTTCTGCATCTATTGCAGCTTCTCATAAACTCCTAAATTGACAATTCTATTCTTTCTTGTGTGTTTGATATTTGACACGAACCACAGAATCATGTGTCATCATATCAAACTGAATTATTTGCACAGCACACAGACTACAGACTCCAGAGAGGCAGGCAAATTATGAATACATGAGAATGTAAAGAATCTCAAGTTTCGTATGTGACAGGAAAGCCCGTGATGATTAACGATAGACGAAGGTCACTGCAGATTCGTTATGCAATTGGAAGCTGGAGTAAAAAATCGCTCGCTCGTTAGATTAGATTCAAGGTTTTTCGGATGTTTATAGAAACTAAAGGCTATGAGTTATGAATTTTTTATGTTTTTTTATTTTACGAATTTTAAAAATGTACACTTACATTACAGTAAATTGATAGGTTAACTTGTGAAATCATAATAGGCCAGCATCCACAGCTTCTCTCGTAATTCCGATGAGTCTTTCGACAGCAGGTGGACTGTTGACGGTCAGTTCGAAGATTTCCTTCCTTTTCTCCTCAAACTGAATCTCCATGATGGCCATCATCTGCTCCTGGCTCATTTGTGACGGATCGAAACCTTCTGGCGGACCTCCACCTCCTCCATTTTCTGTAGCCTTCTTTTCCGGAATAGGAAGTCCCAACTGAAGTGGAATGGCAAAGAACATGTGAGCCAAGTAACTCAGCCGCAGTTCAAAGAAGATGTCAATGAGGACTCCCCTCGAGAATCCAATTGGCAGTGGGACCTTCACTTCCTTCAGAAATCCTTCAAACGACTCAAAGTAAATGTTGAGACTTTGGAGTAAATGGGCCTTGCGGAATTCTGGACTTGTGCTGCACATGAAGAAGTAGCCGAGGTCTTCGTAAATTCCTCCTCTCCGGGTAATCTGGAAATCTAAGAACTTGAGATCTTCCGGGTTCCCTTCCTTGTCGTACTTAATCATTATGTTGTTTCCCCAAACATCCCCGTGAATTAGGCAAGGGAAAGTCCGATTTTCTTTTAAAACCCGCATTATTTTCTTCATGCAGTTTGAACCTGCGAGAGGCTCGGAATCGATAAGTCGCTTTTGGACTCGCTGAGCCAAGTCTTCTTGTCCCTTCCTTTTCAAAATGTCAATCCCATTTTGGATGTTTTTTGTCATGTAAATTGCCCAGATTTTGGAGATCTCTGAATCTTCTTTGGTAAACTCGGAGTCTCTGAGTCGCTTGATGTTTTCGTTTTCATCGAAGACCTTTTCTCCTTCGTGTCTTAGCCAGACGTAAGTTTTAGCGTGGAACTTGGCGAGCTCTCTCATAATGAGGGAGACTTCTGGGAGTGAAAGGGACCTGAACTTGTTGGGCATTACGTAGCCTTGTGGACGAACGTCTTCAAGGAGGAGATAATCTTCTTTGGGATCACTTGGGTTGTGTCCACAGCCGTACAATCGGGGAATCGGAAGACCTGCTCCGTTGACAATCCCTTTAGCCTCCATAAGTTTAGTTATGCGGGGATTCACTAAACTGTAGAGGCATCCTTCGATTGCGTAGATTCCAAACCTCATGGCGTAGTCTTTTTGCTCGGGATCGTCGGACACAATCTTCATCACGAGATTTACCGTCTTCCCCTTTATTGTAGTGATTTTTATTGCTTTGAGGCTTCCAGCGATGTTGTCTCCGGCTTTGGAACCAGC
Organism: Isotomurus palustris; assembly: GCA_034696625.1. Lineage (NCBI taxonomy): Eukaryota > Metazoa > Arthropoda > Collembola > Entomobryomorpha > Isotomidae > Isotomurus > Isotomurus palustris. The sequence continues at coordinate 15,105 of JAQGAD010001801.1, read as the reverse complement.
GGATATCTCAAAGGCTGAGATTGGCTCGTTGATTGCATTCTCGAGGAATGTTTTATCCACTTTTTCCAGCATTTTGTACTTCTGTAAAATTGCATAAGGCAGAGAGAGGATGAATTAAAAGTGTGAAACAAAATGAGAATTAAACAATGAGCTCGTGGGTAAGATTTATAATTGACTGTATCATATTTATTTACCTGAATAGCTGCTCAGCTGCTGAATTAAATTGAATGAGAACACCGAAAGATGAATACGAAGAAATCCAGGGAGTAGTTGCGTGTGTGTTCAGTCCAGTAGGAAAAAGCAGAATGACTCTTCTAGTTTGAAGGCCAGATTTAACTATGCAGCCAGTGAAGTTAAAGAAGAGTAGACAAGTAGACAAGAACAGAAGATCGAGATACGGAGGAAAGCATGTGGGTCTCTTTCATGGGAATGCAAACAGAGTGTGTGCAAATATACACGTTTGTTATGTACAGATAGAGATTGGATTGTGTATGAATTGAATATTCAATAGCTGATATAAAAATGCCCTCGCTCGTGATACCTAAATCATAATTGTACAATCGCACGTTAATTGTTTTTTTGTTTTTTCGCATTGTTTAATTATCTAGAAGTGATGGGTACAGATTAAACTTAAGTAGCTGCAGATAAAGACTCTCAGAGTTAAGCAGAAGTCTCATTGTCAGTTGTTTCGCGTTTTGAGTCTTGGGGGTTCAAATGATATATTAAATGCCCAATGATTAATATAATAATTTAGCCATATAAATTAGCCATTTCAAGTTTGAACAGGTGGTTTCGTCACAAAATGTTAAGTTCAATCATTTCCTTAACTATGAGCTCAACTCTGTCGATAGCCTTTTCGCTGTTATCAAACGCTAATTTGATTCCTTTAGCGATTCCCGTGTCCACAAATTCCTGTGCCAATTGGACGGATGTTTTGTTTCCAGTTTCAAATGGGTTTTCCGCAGGAGGCTGTCTTTTTGTAGGACTCGGAGTTGCTGGAGATTGAGGAGGAGTGAAAATCCCAAGTTGAAATGGAATGGCGAATATTCCATAGCAGAATGCGAAGTCCCAGTTGTCTTCACAAGTTGACGTCAACAGCTCCAATGTGAATTGGGGAGGAAGGGGTTCATCCATCGTTTGGAGTGTCTTGGAGAACTCGGTGAAGTAGATTTGCAGGGATTCCGTGAAATATTGGCGTCTGTAGGAAGGCAACGTGCTCGTCATGAAGAAATACAGGAGATCTTCGTAAACGCATCCTCTTCGGGTCTGTTGGAAATCAATAAAGACGGCGTCTTGGGGGATGGAGTCTTTGGACAAGAAGAGAATGTTGTTCACCCACAAGTCTCCGTGGACGATCACTGGAAAGTAGGCTGGATGCGGAGATTCTGCCAAAGTTCTTTCAACAGGTTGGAGCATCTTTGATACCACAGATCCCTTGAACTTCATCATTCGCTGGGCTAATTGAGGATCTCTCCGTTTCCCAAGAGTTTCTGAGACATGACTGAAAATGTCTTCAGTGAACTTCTGTAAGTCTAATCCAAGACGAGGCTTAATTACGTGCGTCTTCAGAAGAACTGGGTTGTCTTCGGACGGCCTTTCTTGGACCAGTTGGGAGTAACGGCGTTTCAGAAGAACGTACGAAAGAGAATGAAGCTTTCCAAGTGATTTCATGACCAAAGAAACTTCCTCAAAATTGAGTCCAAGCAACGGATTTGAAGTTTTGTATCCTCGAGGTCGCAAGTCTTCCATCAGAATGTACGATGCTTTCGTATCAGCACAGTAAAGCTTGGGAATCGAAAGAGGCGTTGAGGGACTTAATTTCTGAATGAGGGGAGCAATGTGACCGTAGAATTGGATTTCTGTGACGTAGGATTCCATGTGGAGACGAAATGCTCCCTCCGGAGTTAAAGGCGACTTCTCGGACTCTGTCGAAATTCCTGAGGGAGTCAGTGGAGTCATCGATTTCAAAATCAAGTTGAGGATTTCTCCTTTCGCTGTTCGGACATCGAGAGTCAGAATGTTACTTACGTAACTTGCCTCTAAATTAGACACGAGAATCATGAAGCATTTTTTGTATTTCAGCACTGAGTGAGTAGTATCATCAGAAGACTTACCTAAGGACGGTGCTTGTCGAATGAGGAACTCTGAAATAGGCTGTCCCACAGCTTTAGACACAAAGTGCTTGTCGAGTGCAAGCCGATTTATTTGGATTTGAGGCATTTCTAACGGTAATTAACGATTGTGTAAAACCCGTATTAGTACGAATGAAGAAATTATGAAACTGTAAGCTGCAAGCAGAAAATAGAGTAGGAAATGTCGCAGTTGGGATTCGGTTTGATCTGCATCCACCTAATCTCTGTGTGGAGATAACAGAGAGGATTGTGTATTGATGATATCTGTAGGAGTATAAGATAACATGTCAACTGCATTCGAGTCTTTTTAATGTTAAAGCGGAACTGTGGAACGCATAAGCCTTGGGAAGCCTTTTTCTGTTGACATAACTGGCTACCACATTGGAAACAAAATCAATGACATGTTGAAAAGATAAAGGCTGGTAACTGGATTAAGTTTCCATCGGGAATCTCTCCATTGTTTAAATGACTCAATCAGAAATCTAAATTTGGAAGTGGAAACTTTGTGTAATAGAAATCATGAGTCAAAGTTCATTACAGTTCCTTCGTGTTACTTACTTGAACTTCTCGTGGCATATGCATAGCAAATAATAAATCTTATACAGAAAGTTGCGTTTCTACAAGTGCGACATACAAGTTTATTATCCGTTGCGTTAAAATCCGAAATCTTAATTACAGTGTAATAAATATCATGTAATTAAATAAGGTTGTTGTAGACAGTAGACACCATACGTCATAATATATTTGTAATCAAACGAGAATGACTTAATGAATTACAACAGATTGTTGTAATTAACTTATCGTTCACTGTACATCTTGGAAGTGTGGAAGGTAACAAGTAACAACTTAGTGAATGAAAGACCAACAATTCATGAATGAAATGAAACACTCCACACATCATTAACTACAACCTAGTGACTCTCTTTACCCCAGTACGATTCTAAGGTATGAAGAAGTCCCAATTACTTAATTGTCGCAATAAAATATACATCTCTGCTATCATAATAACTAATTAACTACACTAGCATTATGTTAATTAGCACACGCTGGTAACAAAAGTAAAACTGTGAGTACTCAAACTAAACTGCAAATCATACAATAAATATTAATTGTACATCCGAAATACAAACTAATTTGAACATGAAACAAACTCTCGCCTCTCCTTTCCTTCTTGTGGTATAATTAAGACAAGAATGGCAATATTAATAAATTAATACATACGTGGCATTGATTCCACCATCTCTGCTGAATCAGCATTGACTTTCATTTCGCACTGCGCAAAAAATTGATTAATTGAGTAATAAATAATTTTGACACACTCAAGTGTCTGACGAGTACTTTAATGGTTGACTGTGAGATACAAAGGGGAAAATTCATCATCAATCATTGCACAGGAGCTTATCTGAAGTTCCGGGATTAAACTGCAACTTTGGGACACCTTCATTCTTCTGTGTATTTTGGCTATTTAAATTCTGCACGTCTTTAGACTTAAGTCTGCGCTTCTGTCTTTCATCTTTAAAGTGCGATTTGTATTTTATGTTGTAAATTGCTAACTGAATTAATTGTACATGAGGCAGAAGGAAGGAAGCTTCTTCCGTGTGGAATACATAAATAAGTATTGCTTTTAGTTAATTGGTTCTCTACGCAGTCTCTAGTGATCAGCAGTGGAATTTGAGGGCTTCTTTCAGAATTTCATGTTTTTTCAAGGCATTCCAAAGACTAAAGCCACGCCCAAGTCTTCCTGGTCGACTTCAATGTAGAAATTCCCACTTCCTCCTGAGCAATGGAATCCCATTTCAACTTCCTCGTCGACAACTACGGCTTCCTCGGTGATATTCATGAATCCTGGGGTCTTCGTCAGTCTCAAATTAGTCCTGAACTTCTCCGGCCTTGAGATCGTTTCTGTGAAGAGTTCGAAAGCTCTGTTGTGACTGCCTATGACAGAAAAGGTGACGCAGCCTGGTTGGGAGTGGCCCCAGTTTGGGTAGAAGTCGATAGTTCCCATTGGAACGAAAGTTCCGTAGTGGTTTGTGGGAGAAGTCAAAGCTTGGATGGTCATTGGAGCTGCGTAGCCGTCTGTGTGGATGCAGTCGACGATTGGAGCGTCTGTAGGTTGGAGTCGGGTGAATCCGAATTCCCGTTCGAAATTAGGTCCTGCAGGATCGAGAGCTGTGATGCGATCAAAACTTTGACTGCATTTGCCTGCAAAGCCCATCTAAAAAAATGAATGAAAAACAAGCAATAAAAAACCTGAGTCACGTTTATCACCAGATTAATTAACGTTAGTGTTTTTTATTGGATGGCAGGAGTCCAAAGGACATTAATAATTAACTTACGAGGTGTGCTCCAAGGCTGTGACCTATGCCCCACAGGTAAGCTTCGGGATGTGCTCGTCTCATCTGTCGCAAGTAGTTTCCTAACCAGCAGCCAACAACTTCAATGTTTCTTGCTGCACGGTCGTATCTATTTGTACCAAATCAAAGTTAATCAAAGGATCCATATACACTTAAAGCAGTTAATTGGATAATTAATTAATTAATTAATTACCTGTCCACGCCAATATTGGCACCTCCACCCCACCCAACGAGAACAACGATCATATCTTCATGTCCTAGACACGCGTCTTTCATAGTCTTCAGCCAGTCTACGTCAATATCGTGAATGAATCCGTGAGTGATGAACGCAATCCTCCGGTTCCCTTCGAAAGCCCCGATGTCCTCCAAAGTCTTTACGACATGGTCAGGATCCGCGTTGTGGAGGATCTCCGTGTGACCTGACTTCTTTCTCTGATAAATCCACATCTTCGGACGAATAATGTTCAAGTCCCACGGCTCAGGGAAGGTCGACTGGAACAAAGTCTCGGCAAGACTTGGATGGATCTTCTCCGCGAGGACGATAGGAACTGCTCGACCGAAGGCTTCGGAAATCAGTTGAGTTTCTGAGTCGTAAAAGTTGGAGCCTCTGAAGATGCTCATCTTTACTGCCTGGCCTACGACGTGTCCTGTAACGAGACCAGCTCCGCGGACTAAATCAAGGACACGCTCCATCGAGAATATCGACGAGACGTTCATCATTCAGTCTTTAGTTTTTAATCCGTCTGTTTGTAGACAGCGCACAGTGTTCTGGAAAGATTCCAATGAGGAAGGGATTATTAGACTTATGTAATCTTTAGTTCTTGAGTCTCTTAGAGGATTTAGCTTTTGAGCTTTAGCTTATTATTAAACTTTAATACATTGGTCAATTCAGACTGCAGCGTTTGTGCAACCTACCGCAACAAATAATTAAGTAGTAATGACGCCTGAGGGTATTGAGATGCAGAATAATAAAACACACGTTGTTATCATACGGCTTGCTACTACAGATTAATACTCGTGAGGTTGCAAGCAAAGTAATGCGATTAATGATTAAATACTGGTCTCTGTACTCTGTGTGTGTGTGTGTTTGCTGACCTGATAAAGATATTTTATATTATATAATGCTGCTGATGCTGCTCTGTATTTGGACTCTACACAATAACGTCCACCTTATCTTCTACACTGAATGAATGATTACTTCATCCCTCAATCTGATGATGATGGCAGAATTGCAAAGAGAACACAATATGATTTATGAATTGTGATGATGATGAAAGAGTTTTGCAAGACTCTTGTACACTCCGATATGATAAAAGGGAATTTGAAGGTTTGGTTGGTTATCAGAAGATTAACGATTATAAATTAATGTGTGTACACATTACCTGGTTTTAAGTGAACAGGTTGATGATGTATGAAGGTTTATGTACCCTGCTTGATTAAGTGATTGATACACTTGCAATAATCCTACTCAAGTGGGTATTAATTACTAATTAACGGGCATTACACTATCTTATTTAACACGGATCACAGGAAAGATTGACTGTGATTGTAGCACCTACGAAGATGCAGTAGTGGTGGAATGAATCTGGATTCTGTGCAAAGAGATTCAGCAAGGAAATTGCTATTCCGTGGGTGTCTCATTTTGTACTTTTGTAGGCCAATGCGATATGCGATTAATATTTTTGGGAACTCCAATGTTAAATAGTTACGGAGTAGAGAGACATTTGCACATGACAAAGAGATTGTGTGAACAAAAGTGTCTGTCTCAATTCCTGGTGAAGACTTGAAGACTTTTACGCAATGAGTGAATCGCTTAAAGAAAAAAGAATTAAGTATCTCTCTCTCTGTGTTCCTATTGGTTGAAAGAAGTCCACTCCTTAGTTTGCATGGTCTCGATATTCTTTAGTTGTGTCTAAGAGAAGCTTCCAAGCTTCATTATGCCAAGGTCGAAGATTGTTGTTGTTGTATTGTCCTTTGCATACTTTACTTTGCAATTCTGCCTAACTGCTTCAGACACAAAAAACCTGAGACAACGCGTAAAGCGTAATGAATGAAATGGATATGTTATATGAGTTATAGCGTTAAGTCATAATTACTTTAAAACTCATAATAAAGAGGTTCTGGTTGGCTAGTCGAGTGGGTTTGTGTATCACAAAGCTAACTTTACGCAATGAGGAATGCTGGACTTGTTTTTCCGCGTGTCTCCTCCAGTTTCAATAACACACAACGTGTTGTTGATGTTATTGAGGAAAGATGTTGAAGAAGATAAGCGAGACAGGAGACACTGATAAGACGATAAATGTGGAAGGTTAACTTCCGGCTAAAAAAGTAGATTTGTGGATGGGAGAATCTCGAATCATGAATTTGTATGAAAGTCAAGGTTTACTGACAACTGCGAGTAACGCAGTGGATTTTGCCGTGACTTGTGGAATGGAAATGTTAATGAAAAAATGAAGGCAACAGGCAGAGAAGTGATAATGAAAAGTGATAAATATTCTATTTTAAAGGTAGACCGGGTGCTTCCACTTCTACCTTGGCCTTTCACAGTTTACAAGTATTGATAAAGGACTGCATGCAAATTAAGCCTTGTCTTGTGCAAATATATGTGCAATCAACTATGCAGTTGCAAATATATTGCAGCTATTATTCGCAAATCTAAATTAAAAAGGGTTTGAATAAACTTACGTGTCTTGCGAATTAATGTGTGGAGTTCCCAGACTTTAAATGTTTGAGGTGAAATTGTTCACCGGTTATTCCGAAAATTCCCACAGAAAAGCTAGGAGGAAATTTTAGTAACAGCACTCTGATCACGACAATTTGTAATTAAGTATTATTGTTCCTCGGGTTTTTCGTGAGAAGTTCTAATGGGAATTAAAATTATGACGACTTTTGTAACTTTATAACTTTTACTGCAAGTTTGGAAGTTTGTAGTAAAGTTTCTTTCACTGCGTTCCCACGGTCAACGGTTGTGAGTTCGCATAAGGCTAAAATCCAACTGATGCGACTTTTCACAAGAGTCCCGAGTTTTATTGGAAGTTGCAAGCCGTCCAGCTCTCGTGTAGAAAAAAGGCCAGTAGCGTCGTGTAATGTTTTAGATTGTAGCGTGATGCTACTTGGATGTTTAGATGCTTATGACTCAGCGACACACGTCGTGTAGCTTATCTTCCTCCAGAATGAGACGATAGTTGTTGGTGATTTGACTTCCTTCAAGAAACAGAACGCAATTTACACACAACATCCACAATTTTAGTCATTCTAAACTACGTAGGCTGAAGAATGACCTTTATGTCAACTAGTGATACATTTTATTTAATTCATAACAAGTCAATAAGTAATGAATTAATGGTTGGGCAAAATACCTCAAAATAAAAATAAGTGTGAAGCCTCGGGAGGAAAGGGAAATCAATATTGCAATGAAGTTTGCTTCCCCTTCATTCAGACAGAGAACAAATCGATGAATCGTTTGACTTGTGTCGTATCGACCTGTTTGGTTTGATTCTTTTACTCTTTTATTAGTTCTGTTGGGTCATGGAAGCAGAAAAATACACAAAAGGAACAAGGTGGACAGTGGACACAAAATTGAATGCAAACACTTTACACACGACTTAATTTTTTAGCTCTACTTGCAACTTGCCTCTCTGTAATTGTGTATCGATCTCTTGAATGAGTTAATATCGAACTTTGTTTATTAGCGATTGAATAACAATTGTCCACGGGGAGAGAGTGTCGTTGGACAGGGAGATAAATATTTAGCCATGTGGACTTGAATTGATGACTCACAGAGATGACATAATGAGGTCTCAACGAAGTTCTCCTGACCACGAGAGATAAAAATAATACAACGGTTTAACGAATGTGAATTGGGTAATGGAACTTGTAGTTAGTACTTAGTTTAGTGTGTGGTCAAAACTCTTAAACTATTTGGGTTTATGGTTATCGGGTTGTTCCAGATTTGTTCTTTCGCTACGCTACGCTTTACACTTAAACTCTTAAAGTCTCAGACTTCTTCCTCTATTAAACTCAATAACCATATCAAAGTATTATTAGCTGTAGCAGCAGCAGCAGTAAGAGAAAATGAATGACACGTTTTTTAGCCCTCACTCAACCACACTAACATTCTAATTCTAATCTTACAGAAACACAAAGCTAAAAGCTTTTCTGCGAGTTAAGCTGATCATTCAGTAATAACCAAGTGCAAATCTGCAGAATCAAATTTCGCTTTGCTTTAATGTTTCATTAGTAATTTGTATCTACTGCTGCTTGTAAAAAACGTATTATCATATCTGCGCTGTGCTAAATAAATAAGGGAGATCTATTCTACAGTCTTTCTTGCTTCAACTGTCTTTGAGTTGAGTGAGAATTGTATAAAAGCTAAATGAGATTTGATTGTAGGAATAAATAATGTTGAATTCGTGTAATGACCCATGTTATTTAACTGGCGAACATTCTTCCTTCTTCGGGAACAACGAACAAGAACAAGTTTGCGTACGCATATGAGATACATACATGTGTTTACTTTAATGATTAAGAGTGAATGTGAGATATGTAAATATTAACTGCTCTGGCCAACGTGGTTTTTTACATTTTTTACTTTCAAGTCTTGAGAATGCGATAAGAGAAGTCTAACTGTATTAAATACTTACGTTGTGACTTTGAGTGACGAAAAGAGTCAAAAGTAGGTCTCGCTTTTTAGTCCCTCCGACTTCCACGAAATGTTGCGGACCTTCTGGAGATAACTTTTATTTTAAGGCGGAGATTATCCACCCACGTCCCAAGAATGGATGGATTCTGAGGGAGGCGGCTGGTAATTATTTATTTACGTAGTTTGCTTAATGACCACATAAACACGAGTCACCAAATATTATGAGAGTTTATTTAAGTAGGCAGAGTCATGCACAAAGGAGGTAGGAGATCAATTAATCTTCAGATCTGTAGGCAGTGAACTTTTAATCTCTTCCACTATTAAAGTCTACCACTGATGATAATTTATGTTGTGTATTAAGGACAACGAGTGATTAGTTTTATTTTCGAGATCCGACTGAGGCAACGACCAAGAAAAGAGTGAGAGGTTGAAGTCAGAAATCCCCAGGATGGGAGTGACAGGGGAGATGTTATTCGAAATGTTGTTGTGAATGACTAGACACATCTGCTTTTGAATTCGTTGTTATTGGGAGAGATTCGCAGGATGGATGGATGGATCCAGTGAGGGTGGAGGACAAAAAAAGGGGAATCCCACGAACCACGAGTGAAGATCATCTCCGTTGCATCTCATCCCTATGGACGTCATATGCATCCCGTGTGCACTCCTGTTTATTTGGATTTTTGGATATAGCAAGCAATGTCCCATAAAGATATCGAGTTAGAGTTGGAGGTGACTGCGAGGGAGTAGTCTGCAAGTAGGTTACTGCAGGTTACAACCTACACGTGCTTCTCTGGAAAGCTATAATACTTAATGTTACTGCTTTATCGCATCTTTCACACTTAAACTTGACTTGCATCTGTGTATAGCTTATATGTATAGGGGAAGGTGTGCATGATGATTCAGTTAGCGACAGAGAGGAAGCAGGAGAGAAACCAATTAAGGAAGCCACCCTTATATCCCAGCAGTATGTATCTTTTAATCTTTTTCCTCTGAACTTTGAGGAGAGAACACAAAGAGCATTTATTGTTTCTGTGTGGAAAGAAGGGACCTTCAGGAATCCCATTAGAAGTATAGAAGAAATATTATAGGAGGAGTGTAAAGTGGAAGTGTAATGGATTTGTTATTTTTCGGTCCAAGTTATTTTTTGCTCGGTTGGGTATACCCAGAAAAAATGGGACTGTATGACAGGATGCCTTATGACAGTAAGGGTTTCTTAGAAGAACAATTTTATTCTTGTGTAAAAAATGCAGTTGGCTGTGGAAAGTTTTCAGGCATCGTAGGAAAGTTTTTAGTCTGCCTGGTCTAAAATAGAACGGACAATTAATGGAAAAAAAGGAATTTTGAAGAATTTCTTTTCTCGTAATCTTCCAACACTAAATAATTCATTTTGTTTACAGTGCGTATTTAAGTTTTACTGTACAATTCATGATTTAATTAATAGATCAAGATTAATTTACAGAAACAAATAACTAGCTTATTATTCTAATTGATAAACTCTTAATGAATTAATTTATAATATAACAATTAAACAATTATGAATGTTTCTGTTTGTGTATCACAAATCACAGTTGCTTGTTGCTTCAATGTAAATGACAATTGACAATCCAAATCTAAATGATCCTATTCTTCACCAGTTGCATAACAATGCTGACAACACTTTGACTGAGATCCGAGCAGTTCAAACAATCCTTCACAAACTTATCGAAATCCGATGGAGACGCTTCTAACATCTCACTCAGTCCTTGCAGAGTAGTTTCTCCATTTCCAACAGTTAGAATGGGAAGAGCTGTGATCGCCCTGTAGAATCCATACTCCAACATTCTCCTGTATTGATTCTCCAGCTTCCTGTGGAAGTCTTCAATGTCGAAATCCTGAATGGAAAGACCAGTCGCTTCGGATCGAGACTTCAAGTGTTCCTCAAAAGAGTCGCAGTAGAATGCCAACAGCTTCTCTTCGAATTCCTCTCGCATCTTTCCACTTGTGGAGGTCAGAAAGAAATACGCCAAGTCTGAGGCGATTGGTGACCAAGTCAAAGACTTCATGTCGACCATTCGACACTCGGAAGGTTCTCCAGGAGAACACGCTTCTGAGTACTTGAACATCAAGTTTCCCATTCTGAAGTCTCCGTGACAAGCCACGTAGAAGTCGTCGTTGTCGTACTTCTCGTTCTCCAGCATTTGTTCCATCTTGTCGTAAAGCAGGGAGGGTTCCTTAAACTTTCTCCGGAGTTTGAAGGCTAACGAAGGATTTTCTCCTTCGACAATCTTGCAGATGATTTGGTCGAAGAACTGGGCAAAGAGGGGAGCCAATTTGGCCTCAATTTCAGGACTACTTGGTTTCTTTACATATGGAAACTTCCGTAGAAGCTCCAATGTTCCTTTTGACTTTGCTCCCATCTGCTTTCGAGTGAAGTACGATGAGGAATGGAAGCGAGCCAAGGTTTCGACTGCGAGGAGGGCGTGATTGAAGTCCAACGTGAGAGTGGAGGAGTGAGGCTGAAATCCCTGGGCCTTCAGGTTCTCCAGGAAGATCATACAGTTGTCTTCACTCACTTGAGTGAGGAAACAAGCTGGAATGAACCCCAGAGGAGTTACTTTGTGACGGTATTTGCATTGGCTGAGTTCCTTGAGGAATTCATCGTGGATTTGAATCTCTCTGAGGGCATCTGGGAAAACTGGGGAGGCCTTTGAAGTTACTTTGATGAAGACACTTGTTGCAGTTGTGGCGTCGCTTGAGGGAGATGCTCCGGAGGACTTTGTATCTACGTCAATGACCACTTTGTGACTTGTGGACTTCTTGGGAAGAGACAGGGAAGATGATCTGCTTGAGTTTGAATGGCTTTTGAGGGGCTGCTTCGCAGAGGAATTCAGTTCCACGAATGAAGACACCAACGCAGATGCAGCTGCTTTCTTTAGGACTTCTTGGGGAATTTGGGGGAACGAAGCTTTCTTCAAGGAGAGCGATGTCATCATAGCTAATCTGCAATACTGTAAGAGGAAATAGAAGAATTTGTTGGATCTAGGTTCTCAATGTAAAATTTTTAACTTTAATTGTTGTGTGCTATGGCTGCTTACCGTTACAAAATATTGTTGACAAGCACAGAACTATAATTCTGTTCCGGGAGTCAGCAGTCTTCACAAGTTTTCAAGTAAATTCACTTCTTCAAAATCTTTTCAGAAACCTCCGAAAATCTGCAATCTCTCCGACTTCATCCACAACGATCCCCTTGAGATTAAATAACCAGAGTTCTGTTTAAAGCTCACAAGTATATATTGGGATTTTGGGATCACTGGCATTTAAATACGAACTGTAGTTAATTGTACATAATTGTAGAAGTCTGCTTGCATTCACCTTAAACTCTAAACTGAATTAAAGGCTAAAAAAGTAACAATGCGGATACAACGGGAGGGTATTATTTTATTTCTCGCAAATCCTGCTTTCAACTATTTCGCATTTCTTCTCCTGATGGTGCAGATACGAATTCCTTGCAGGTTCTTTTGCACAAACTTGAGATGCTCTCTTTGTTGATTGTTGTGTGTTGCTCGTTGCTCTCTCATTAGACAATTAGGAGAGTAATACACTTCCCTGCACACGATTAAGATTTCATGAAAGATGAGCTTTTAAGTGGAATGAACCACCACAAACTACAAAACTTCATTCAGCTTTTTAACTTTTTATTACCAACTCTTCCAACAAACACCTTCGAAGAAAAATGCAGCAGTGCAGTGCAGTGATTCTGAGGTATGGCACTCTACTCACAGCCACAGGCCTGCGATGAATAATGCAGGAGGATTACAGAATAATAGAACAAATGCTCATAGTGTGTATTATCGTGCAAATAGAAGAAGAAGAAAAAGAAGTGCAGATTTAGTTAAACAATCAACGATACAACTTGTATGAGTTAACCTTGATTTACAGAATGAGGAATATATGGAAAAGGCAGAGAGATTAAATAAGTGCTGAGGCTGAGATCACCGAGATTAACTGACAGCAGAGCGTTTAATAATATGGAAGTGACTTTGACTGCCTCTACGAATGTGTGGGGGGTTACTATCGTTTATCTGTTTTGTGTGTTGAGTCTTGACAAATATTATAATGGAGATGACGAGAGATTTGCATGGGCTCTTTGGTATGCAATTATTATAAGAGAATAATGTGCTAAAGTGGTTAAGTCTTTTTATTACTTGCGAAGAAGAATGGATACATGACACGGGTGTTTTTTCATCGATCGGGTTTTGTTGTTGAGTTTGTTGAGTTACTTAACTCTCAAAGCTCAGTCCTCACTGTCAACTGTAATACAGTATTACTTACCGTATGACAGGATTATCAGCAAGGCTAACATAAAACGTAGAGAGGAAGCTTTGTGATTTATTATTCCATCGTCACACAATCCACAATCGCTAACAGTTCAACTTTTCGTTTTCTTTTGCACATTCCAAGTGTAATGCATTGCAGGATATTCCCTGGGTAAATGCACTTGCAATTTATTTGAAAGCTGACTGAAATGCATCGTGTACTAGCATTAATTCTTCCACAGCCAACGATAACGAACAGTACAAACACACAAGCAACAAGCAAAAGTGCAAACTTGCACTTATGTGTTAAGTTCTTAAGTTACCTTGAGATGACTTTTATAGCTCTGCGTATACTTGTCATGTTGTTATTTAGCAGTAAATCAATGGCCTGATGTGACATGTGAACTCCAAACATGCTAGACGTTAAACCTACTGTATGGCCAAATTCACACTAAATTCCTCACTGAAACCTAAAACTTGATTCGAATCTTAAACTTTGGTACATTCCACTCTGAAAAATAAGCTTTCTCCGGAAGAAAAATTATTATCTGTTGCGTTAGATGTTAGATGATGTAAATGTGAAAGATGTAAAAATATATATGAATTCCAATCCTGCAAAAGATACTTAAAAGAAACAAAGTAATAAAATTAAGGAAACCACGAAAGATATTAATAAATGTTATAAATCGTGCGAATAGTTGAACGGAAGCGTTACAGATTTATGGTTTTTTCTGTAGTGGAGTTCTTATGAGATATTATTTTATTGTTATGTGAGATATTAATACTTCTTACGAAGAATGTACGAATCTCATGCGTGCTTCGCATAAAAGTGCGAATTCAGACAATAGGCTGATGATTGGAGTTATTATGATGGAGGAATCGTGAGATGGTGTGGATTTATTATATTTTTATATTTTACTGTTTTTATTCAAAGACTGAAGAAGGAGAATGGGATTCAAGCTCTCATAAGCACGTTAACAGGTAACACACAGACACTTTAAATAGTTTAAACAGTTTAAACTTTAAGGAGGCAGGTAGGCAAGTCCCCTTTTGTTCGCTTTAAGCTTCGCTGATCCCGACAAATACAGCTAACAATAATAATTTAATATGTGTGCTTATCATCGCCGAACTTTCCTTGTGTGCATCTGCGTGAGAATTTAAATGTGATAAGACTCTCGTATAAAGTAATTGTTCACTAATGAATGAGTTAATGTGCTTGATACATAGAAATTCCGATAGAATTATAAGTTAATGAGCATCGTGTTACATTTTTGTAGTCGTAGTGCATTAAAAAGTTTTTGTGAATGATAATGATAACAAGTGGACATTAACTACAAAGCATGGTTGATATTTATATGGAAAAGTCGTTTACTTTAATACTGCAAGTTTATGACTAAAATTATGAAAAATTATACTGGAGATTGAGTTTCTGATTTTATCAAGAAGAGATAGATACCCTTGCAGAAAATACTACAGAACTAATTATACGCAATTAGGAGATAGTTTAGCTATTACCTTTACTTATCAATGACACGTTCAATTACTGTTTGATTGGGGTTTAAAAAATTGTGTTATTTTGATAGTTTCCAGCTCCAATTGTGAGAATGTGAGAAGGTGTCAATTCTCAAGTATGTTTGTGTGTGTACCCAACCTATATTGTGGGTCTTTCAACCTTTTTAAAG
>JAQGAD010001800.1:0-16956 GCA_034696625.1 Isotomurus palustris | reverse complement strand
GACAACACCTTAAAGGATACTCGGTGATTTACGGAAGTGTAGATGGTATGCATGTCTATCCATCCAATTGTTTTTACTTTATTTTTTATAATAAATTACTGCGCTAAATTCATAAATATTCATACTACAATAATTAACGTTCAACAGAAGTAGTCAAAGTACTTAAAATCCGAAGCAAAAGAGGAATCCAAGATGTTTTAAAGTTGGAGAAAAGTATTGAACGCAGAGGAATAGAACTGGACTTGATCGAAGCAAATCGCACGAGGATACTCAATGAATCCCGTAGACGATCGCGAAAACGAGGAGGACGATTCTGTTTAATAAGAGTTAGCTAAATGATATTAAATGCTTTTGTTTCCAGCAAATACATTTATTTATTACTCTTCTTAAACGATAGTATTATATTGTGATTTTTAGGCGTGAAGAGTCACACTGCATTCAATTTTTGTCACTTGATCATTTTAATTTTAATTTATTCTACGTCACTCCTTAGAATGTTTTTCGACATTCTTCTAACAATTAAGTTTTAATTTTATGAGAATAATTCAGCTCTTCATTTTCGGAAGGACAAATCCGGTCTGAAGTTGAATGCAAAAATGTGTTCCATTTCTGGAAGTTTATTGAGCAGAGGTTGGTGTTGGTCATTTATCTTTTCTGCTTTTACTCAGCAAGTCTCATGATGGAATCCAGAAGGGTGAAGAGCAAGATGCACTTAAGAATTTCAATGATACTTCTCCGGGAAACATCTGAGATTCTTCATGAACCGTGCTGGGGTATTTACTCACAGCACAGGTTCACCTTCACAGGTTTCCAAACTTTCGTATCTGTAGCATTTAACTTCACTCCAATTTAGACTTTTAGACACCTCATCTAGTAAATACAAAGTTAGAATGTGCCCAAGACAAAATGAAGTAGACAGACGCGAACAAAGACGGAACAGAAGAGCACGAAATAATGCACAGAATAATTCTTTCTACGGCAGACACAGCAGAATCATAAAAGTTATTGTGTTCACAACTTCAATCCTCGTAGCATTAATTTCATGGGGATACAACTACACGTCAGTTTCATCCTCGGATACAAATCGAGTGAGTAAGTTGCTGTTGAATTATGCTCAAACAAATATGCAATTAATGGAAACATTCCAAATTGTAAGTTTTTATTTACTCACTTTATACAATAAAATAAATGTTTCCGAAGAATAATACCATGCTTTTCATCGTTATTAGTTGACTTACCTGTTGCATCATGATCCACTATCGGACATAATTGGCGAACAATTAAGACCGGTACAAGACAGATTGGCAAGTTTGCGAACACAAACGGGAATTTATGAAAGAATGGAGACTAAAATTCCTGGAGGACCGACTCAGTTTATGACATCTACGTTAAATGAACTCGATCGGATTGTTGAGGACCAAATACTTCCTCTCGAGGAAGAAGTACGTTTCGCATTTCGAAGTAGTTTTTTTGGTACTTTAACGATTACTGATTTATTTTCATGGTATTAATTTCCAGACTGTCCTGCTTTTGAACGATGATCGAACACGGATAAACGAAGCTGTTGCGAAAGCCGTAGAGTTAACACGTTCCCAAAGAGCACTAGCCAAATCGTTTATGTCCGAGCCGATGGAGATTTTAGTGGAACAAGGAGTTGACCTGGTTCCTCCCTCGTACTCAGGGGAATTAGACGAAGATCAAATATTCCTCGAAGCAAACAAAGGAAACATAACCTTTGAGTATGTAAATCATCAGCTGCAGTACCTCGGTGAATTGTATGAAGTTCGGGAAAACTTACTTGAACAGGTAAGACATTCGATTAAATATATTCTACAGAACTAAAACAGTTAACGAGAAGGTCTAAAAATCTATTCCTAATTGATCAGGAGTCCCACCTACTTGAGCCAAGTTCAGCTGACGTATCACCTGAATTACGGGCATTGTACGCTTCCCAAGGGTTGTATGTTCTTCCAAGACGCGCTGAAGGAGCGGACGAAACAAAATACTCAGAAGTTAAGGAGAAACTACGCCAACTACATATAGAAATAAGTCGACAGATTGAGAACAATCGAAATATATATGAACTCAGCATGCCATTCAGGAATGAATTGATTCACAAATTAAATCCACTTTTAGAATTACTTAAAGAAAGTGTAAGCATCAAATATTTATTATTGCTAATCCAACGGAATCATTGTTGCATGTTGAATGTTCCTTAACTCAGGTGCTTCTTGTGTTATTTGCAGATAGAACAACGAAGACTGCCATACCTCCGCTTAAAAGAAATGATTCTAAAAGATATTGCGAATTTAAGAATCCGTGTTTCTAACCTGCAATATAAATATGTGAAGGTGAAAGCAATAGATTGAAAAGTATATCTGCAGACTGTGAGCAACAAACTGTGCTAAATTATGAGGGATGCTGGTTCGATTAGTCAATCATAGTCATGATTCATAAATACTCATCAAGCGTAGCAGCTTTAAATAAAAGTCAATTAATGAAACGGTATGTACCAAAATTGCTAAATTTATCTCTCGACGACCATTGAATTTATTCCATCTAGTGCGCCTATTTCCACCAGCTTTAACATTGTATCAGAAGCTCATTCATATTCGTTTAAGGTAGCAATTATTTTCGCCTCCCAACGAGCATTCGGTAAGGTTGCGGCATTGTGGTGACACCATAATGCAGTTCGGCCGAAGGCTTAGGTTCATTAGGGATGCAACTCAATTTAAAATTTCTTAAAATTGTGACAAAAAACACGAATGCCGTAACTTGAGCTAAATTCTCTCCAGGACAAATTCTTTTTCCCACGCCAAAGCTTAGAACATTCCATCTTAGAGAATTCAACTGTCCAGTAGTCTCATCAATAAATCTTTCAGGACGGAAGTTATCCGGGTCTTTTCCAAAAATGCTCTGGTTGAACGCACTTCTTAGGTTTGCAAAGACGACGGTTCCCTACGGAGAAAAAAAGTCACCAAGTCACAATCTACACGTATTTACTATTTTACTGTCTGGCTTGGCAAAAAGAATACTTAACCTTTTCAATTGTGAATCCTTTATACTCAATATTCTGGGATGTCATCCGTGGTATTAAATTTGGAACTATCTGTCCAATTCTGTGAGTTTCTAGCATTGTAGCCAAAGCGAATGGCATTCTGTACGCAATCCATTAGGTTATCACTTGTAATTATTGAATCTAATGTAATTATTTCGGACCTTGCGGCGAAAGAGTAGGAGACTTCCTCCTCCTCAGGAATGACATCATCAATTTCCCGTTGTACCTTTTCTTGGACATCAGGATGAAAAATCATGTACAGCATAATCTGTTCCAAGAAGGCGTTGCTCGTGTCACTTCCCCCATTTATCAAATCCACGAACACAGCGTAGAAGTCCTCCTCTTATTTTAAAATGAATGTTCTATTTATAGTTTTCTAAACATAAAAAAATATTACAATTAAAGAGAAAGTACCGAAGAAATTCGCCTTATCTTTCTTCATTTCAAGTGTATACGCATGGATGAAATTTTCAGGTGAGTCCGACTTTAAAAAACTCATTTCATGGAGCAAGCTCTAGGAGAAGAAATTAAACCAATACAACATAATTAATATCCTCGTAACAATCTAAGTAGTTCCCTTACGTTGGAAACTTTGCGAGCTTCTTTGTAAAATTCCATCTGAGCAGAATGTCCTGTCCACTTTGGAGCGATGTACTTCAAAGCAGGGAGCAGCATTACAGGTGAGGGCCCGAATGTTGTGACATCAAACCACTTCTGACTTTTTTCCAGCAACGGAATCAGAATCTTCTCATCTTCTTCCGTGCAGCCATTCGCCATCATCCTCCACAGAATTTTAAAGACTGGGAGTAAAAAGATATTTCGAACTTCCAACACTCCTGATTCGCCATTTAATTCGATGGCCTGATTAAACTTGTCGACTAGGAGTTGGGCTTCTTCCACGCAACTGGCACCCATCGAACTTGATATCCCGAATCCATAGTCTCTCAGTGTTTTTACAACCCAAGTTCTTTTCTTATTCCAAAAATCTCCACTGCTGATAGCTGCAGAATTTAGTCTGCGCTATTAAAACCATTATTACTTGTTCTAACAGGAAATATAAATTCTTCATCGTACCAACGCCGATGTTCATATTCAAGTTTCTGTCGGCCAATGTTCCAACCAAAGGTCGGTCTAAAACTTCCGGTTTAGAGAAGACATCCGTAATAGACTCCAGCGATGAAAGAACAACTAAATTAAGCGTTTCAAACTGGTTTAAGCAAAGAGCATCAACTGAACTGTGTAGAAACCGAGAGCAGTGAGGGAAATCAATCTTTGAAATACTGCTTAGAGTATCTTTTCGGTTGAAGCACATACGGACAGAGCATTCCGTCAATGGAATTGAAACCTCTTGATAGTATTTAATTTTTGACTGCTGGTCAGAAGTTACAGCTCCTGTATGACTTACCGTAATTAAGACGACCTAGTTTGAGGCTGAAAACGTCACCATATGTCTTAGCTAATTCAACTAAAGCAATTGTAGGTGAATCTCCAGCCCTTGCGACTTGGAGAACATGTCCTATCATAGGAATTGCCCATGTAGGTCCTACGGGGTTTAAATTGTAAATAGAAATTAGTAAGCGTTCGTACTTTGTAGAATCATACTCAATTACATCATTATTTGATTATTTCAAGAACTCTTGACTAAAAATTAACGCATCTCAAGTTTTAGTCAAGAGGTCTTGAAAAAATCATTATGCAATTGAGTATTGAATTAATACATCTCAATTTTTCTACTACACTTGAGTAAAATTACCTGGTGGTGCGTTTTCCGATTTATTGAACGAATGAAACACTACAATAATCAGAGCAATTCCAAAAACCACGATCAGAGCAAAAAAAATCATGATTTTATAGTTAATTGATGTGCTTCGGAAAAGGCATAACTAAGACTGAATTCAACAGAATAATCTCCAATGCTATAAGATGTTCGATTGGTGTGAATTCCAGCATTCATATCTTCTTGTTGTCACGCAAGGAGAGGTAGGGACTATATTATAGAACTAATTATGAATGATGCTACGATGACTCTTGACCTCGACACACACACGTGTGTGTTGAGACAAATTATAAAATTGATAAGGTACCAATGCCATGAAAATTGCAAATACATTGTTCGAGTAGTTCTCAATCAGTGACTCCAGAATCCAGGGCCCAAAAGTTTCCGTGATCTTACTTTTAGCAGTTATGACTAACTTTCCCTATCAATCTTGAATAACCTGTTTCTACACGTCCACATTTTTGCTTGGAACTTAAATTACGACTCCAATCATATTAGTTGAACATCGTTCCAATATACTACTAACACGCTGTAGACTTATATAAGAACTTAATAACTCTACTTTTTAAGTTGGAGGCAAGAATGCATCTCTTTCAGCCAAACAGAGCTGAGGCATCATCAGGATTTTGACATTTGTGAGGAGCTCCTCTCTGTGTTGCATATGTATTTCCAAGACGCGATGAAGTGGAGGACAAAGAGTGGAAATTAAAAGCTACTCAGGAGAGATTGAACAGTCAAAGTATGTATTAGCTAATCATGCCATTCAGAATGCATAAAACCCTTTGGGGAATTACACACGCATCAGCAGCAATAGTTCAGCCTCCACTATTATTCCTATTTCGTTGTATGAAGTGATGTGTTTTGAATCTTCTTTAAGTTAAAGTAAGTAGTTCAAATTGTGGCGAAGAATTTCGTGAGTACAAATGTGAGGAGAAATGAGGCAATGTGAGACTGACCTAAGACCTTCTATTTCAAATTATGTTACACAAATCTCTTCCACGTTGCAGGCTAGCGCACTAGCAAGCCGACAGTTCGCAGCGTTAATTAAGGGAATCAAAACTAAGTTTGGATAATGAGTAATTTTATTGTAAACTCAAATTGAATCTAAGAAGAAGACGGTGCACAAGAGCTATATTCTCCTTGCTTCAAGGAGAATAACTTTACACAGTTAAATTAATGATCTAAGTACTGGACAAGTAGGAGGACTTGTACAGTGAAGTTTAAAGAGGTCTTTGAACTAGACAAAGAACTCTAAATACACTTATCTATTTGGAGACTTCTGGACTAGACAGAAAGCTCCGAATATTCTTAAATTATAAGAAGGCTCTGGTCTTGACAGAGACTTCCCTTTTGACCTTACACTAAGTAACGTACCAAATTACTGTACGTGAATCCTCCCGGGGTAGCTTGAGACGTCCACCGAAAAGGAATAATTTCCTAAGTCCTTTTGACCTTAGAGAATCCCCAAGTAATTGCTACAGGGGAATATACACAAATATATTTATTTCTAATCGGATAGCAACAAATGTGATACCCGAAATGACCCGAAAAACAGGAAGAGAGACTTACAAATTCTGAACTCAGCAAATTCTGATGAGGAATTATTTATAGTTACTTAGAGAGTAAATGTTAGTTTATGTTGACGAAACAAGAGACAATACCAAAATGAAAGGACTGGAGGGATTTTGGAGAGAAGGAAGACTGAAGTAAGAGACGCTTCCAGAAACTTCTCACCAAGGTTAAACTCATCTATTGGAGGGAGATACTCGAAGCTCCTCCCTCCAGGTGAACATTCGATGAGAGATAAGAAGTTGCTCATCTCTCCTCTCATATGTAGATCCTCTACATTTTGCATCTGTAGGAATTCTTGCACGACACCCAATCTGTAGGAACTTGGGACATAGGAACTGCGTTGACTAGATAGAAATGATTTGTGCATGTGCCTTACATTGAAGCCTTATTTTTAAATGCATCTACATATTCGACATTTCATTTATGCGTGCATTCTGTGAAGGTTAAATTAGATTAATGCCTAATGAGTTGAATAATGAAGAAACTAAGAAACTGGATCGATCAACTAGCAACACTGCAGTTGTAGGTACAGTTGGTAGTAAACATTCTTGTTGCCTACTTGCACCTTGCATGAGACACCCCAGTTACATGCATTTCACTCACCATTGAAGTTGATCTCAAAGCAAATACTAATTGAAGGGAATTAATTAGTGATTCTTCCATTTTTTTCTCTGACATATCTGACAAAAATTTCGCTGACGAACGTGGAATGCGAATGGAAGTCGTAAAAAAGTGCGAGACTGAGTCAAGGGCTTGAAACTGGATCGATTTACGATGTACTAACAATCTCACAAATATTGATGCATGTTGTTGTTCGATTTCGTGCAGCCAATAAATTCATGCGAATGCTTATGCTTCAATACTATTCACTCCGCATGCTGAATAAGCAGGGGAAGATAATCTTATTGATGATTACACACAGGACACACCTCATGTAGCGACAAGTGGATAATAACAGATCACAAGTTGGTGCATATCGTCCTTAAAAATTTAGCATATCCAGGTAAATAAAAGCATTGCAAATTCCCAGGTATGAGTTCAGTTGTAGCGAAGGCTGCAGGCTTGAAAGTAATCTGCGTGAGAAAGTTCTGAAGTCAAAATGATAGGGAAAATAGTCGTCATCCTGACTTTGGTAAATTCTCCACAAATATTGTTTCAAGCTCGAGCTGACATCACTCACATTTTGTTATTGCAGGGATTCATCGCCCAAATTATGTCGTTGGACAAAGGAAACGGGAAGCAGCAAGAGCCTCCAACGCTGTACGAGTATTTTGGAACTCCCAACAATGGAACGCTTGTAGGACTAGTTGCAGATGAAGAAGGATTCAAGTAAGTATTTTCATACTGTTATTACAAGCGTATTTGACACTTTACAACACGCAACATGAAAAAAGCGAATCATAAAGACTGACAACTGCAGTTGCAAGGCTTCATGATTCACCTGTGCTGTAATTGGTTTTAATAAGTCGTGCCGAATGTAGGTTGAACGGCAGGCAAATTCGTCTCATAAGTGGAGCAGTGCATTACTTCAGAGTGCATCCTGATTACTGGAGAGACAGACTCAGGAAACTCCGTGCAAATGGAGCAAACACAGTGGAAACTTATGTTGCATGGAATCTTCATGAGCCGATCAGAGATCAATTCGACTTTGGAGCTGGAAACAATGATATGTCCATTTTCCTGGACCTTCCTAGATTTATTCAAATAGCTAAGGAAGAAGATCTCGTAGTGTTGCTTCGACCTGGCCCTTTCATTTGCTCTGAATTTGAGTTCGGAGGCCTCCCCAGGTAAGTTTACGTTTTATAAACTCAAAAAGCTGACCATTAGGAATTCATTGATTAGTCATAGTCATATCTGAATTCTCTGTGTGATAAAGCTGGCTTCTCCGCGACCCCAATATGAAAGTTCGCACAGCTTATCAGCCTTATCTGGATCGAGTCAAAGTGTACCTTGATAATTTGTTGCCTCTTGTGCGAGATTTGCAATTCACTCGAGGCGGACCTCTCATAGCTTTACAGGTGCAAAAAACAATTTTTTAATGTAAATAGATCGATGACCGACCAACCTCTGCGAACTGAAAGTCAACATGAAGGAACCTAACAAAAAATATTATGTTTCAGATTGAAAATGAATATGCCTCTTTCGATAAAGTTGAGCCTGAGTATTTGGAGACAATCCGAGAATCTTACATAGACAATGGAATGAATGAATCTTTATTCTTCACTTCTGACGGGGCTTGGTTCGGAGAGAAAGGAAGCTTACCTGGAGTCCTCAAGACTGCAAACTTCCAGAGCGATCCTGAACAAAACTTTAATGATTTACTTTCGTTCCAGCCTGACAAGCCATTGATGGCCATGGAGTATTGGGCTGGATGGTAATAACACGACTTTATGTGCCTTCGTAATGATTTGGTAATTTTAGATAAATCGGTATTCTAAGGTTAAGCTTCTATTCTAAAAAGGTTTGATCATTGGTTTGAGAATCACTCAACAACGGATGTTGAAGGTAAGTTTCATTATTGGTGCATTATATTTATTCATCACTGCACATAAATACGCATTTCAAAATTCGTTTGTAATATTACAGATTTCAAGTCGATTGTTGAAGTAATATTGGGTCCGTACAATGGAAGCGTTAACTTTTACATGTATCATGGAGGAACTAACTTTGGCTTTAATGCTGGAGCAAATAGTGGAGGTCCCATTTCTTACGAGCCAGATGTTACAAGCTACGGTACAAATTAATTAAGCGATATTTCATGCATCGTTCTTGTCTGATTTGATCATATATCCTTTAACTTTCTTTAGATTACGATGCTCCACTTTCTGAAGCTGGAGATTACACTCCAAAATACTACGCGATCCAAGAACTTGCTGCTCGATATCAAGTTCCAGTTCTCAAATGGCCAGCACAACCGGAAGAAAGTCGAAAGATAGCGTACCCTTCGGTTTCTGTACAGCAGTACTTGACTTTTGATGACATTATCAGCCAAGTTCCTGACACTGCCAAGTTTCAAATGGACTATCCCGTCAACATTGAGAATCTCCCAATGAACAACGACTGCGGACAGAGTGGAGGTTACACTTTGTATAGGAAAGTTGTGCCGTTTGAAACTTCAGCTACTTTCACGGTAACAAAATTCTACCATTCTACTGAAGGAATTACACCACGGAATTTTGAAATGATTGAGTTTGTAGGCTGGCCCTGTTAAAGATTTTGGAATTTTACTCATTGATGGAGAAATTCAACCTTATCCTAAAGATGAGAATGGCACCACAATGTATTGGCTCCACACAGTTCAAGAATACGATTTGCAAGTCACTTCGGGAGGAAATCACACCGTTGATTTGCTTATTGAGAACATGGGTAGAGTCAATTTCGGATATCAAAAGGATTTCGAACAGCATAAGGGATTGCTTCATACTCCAAATGATACGTACAGTCTTAATGGTGAGGACATTCAAGGGATTGAAATCATTGCTTTGGAATTCAAGTCTCAATGGGTGCAAAGGTGGGTAAAATGTGAATACTTTAGTTTGCAAAATATCACTGAAACAAGCACCTTGTAAAATGCCAATTAATCATTTAAATCGATTCGCAGCCTGAATAATTGGATACAGAGAAACGATTCGGCAGAGCCCCTTAAAGCTCCAGTCCTTATCCAGTCTACATTTAATGTTAGCGAAGTAGGAGATACTTTCGTCGACATGAGCAGTTGGTCGAAAGGAATCGTGTTCATTAATGGATTCAACCTTGGGCGATATTGGAATGTTGGGCCGCAACAGACTCTTTACCTTCCAGGACCTTTCTTAAAACTTGGAACTAATACGGTACGCAATAATCTACTGATGCAGTTCGTTTTTTAAACTTACATTAATTTTCGAAGCCTGGTTTTATTTATTACCATACTATGTTTCTCTGTAGATCACAATTTTCGAACAACTTAAGCCTGCAAATGCGATTGTATTTAATGATCAGCCTAACTTGGGACCTGAGTATACAAAACCTGTAAGGAAATCTGGTCAGCAAATGGCTTCAGCTCAAAACCTCCAGATAGAATAAGTTTTAACTCATTCATCAGCAGAAAAATATTATTATGTACCCATTTAGTGTCCATTGCCTTCATGCTAGCTATGTTGCTACTCTTGCCAAATGTAAAAAGTTTTAATTTATAATATAGCGTAATTATGTAGTAATAGTACATTTAAGAGACAAATGAATAAATACTTATTTATTACTAATTTAACAAAAATTCCATAAACTGCAACTGGTGTCTGTAATTGTCGTGGAACAATTGATTGGTTACTTGTCGGATTGTGAAGTATTCTAATGATGATTATAAGTACGGTAAAAAGAAACAAATAGGCAATTAATCAGAGTATGACTTGTATGAATTGAGTAGGTATGGTGCAGTCACTAAAATTGAAAGTTTGTTCGGCTTGGGTAGGTGTTGGAATAAGTTACTTCTGACTCTATCTGCTGGGGGTTGATTGTTGTGGGAGGAGGAATCCGGCCCATTTCAATTTTTCGCTGCAGTCTGACTTGTTTAGGAATCCACTTTCTCTTTTTCAACCCTGGACCCCCGTGAGATCTGCACTTCAAATGCTGTGTAAGCAAGACCTTAGTCATAAAGGTTTTAGGACAGATGTGGCACTGGAAATTTCTTGGAGCATCTTCGGTATGGACAGTCATAATGTGTCGCCTTAAAGCACTTTTCGTAGTTAAACTTTGGCCACAGTGCGGACAAATTCCAAGCTCCGTCTTCAGGTGTACTCTACTGTTATGAGCCCTAAGGGCATCGGGTGTAGTAAATGATCTCTGACAGCCTGGATACTCGCATTTGTAGACACGCTCCGTGGCATCGTGATACTTCAGATGTTTGTCTAATGAACTTTTTACTGAATATCCTTTTCCGCATTTTTCGCATACATGAGCTTGTCCTGCGTGAACACTTTCAATGTGATATGTTTTTCCTGGAAGAGAAAAATAGTTAAGAAATTAAACTCACAATTGCTTACGACAAAAATGACCGTGTAAAGTAATAAAAGTATACTTCTTGAACTTACGATAGCTCGTAGCGCAAAGTAATTTGCATATTGGGCAGGTACGCTCGAGCACTTTGTTTACTATTTCTTCCGAGAATTGCTCTATAAGTAAACAACACTAAAATATTCATTATTTCGAGATTTCAAACAATAAAAAAATACTGATATAAACACTCCATACCACCCGACTCAGAATCAAGGATAACGCTTTCGGGTAAAGGTCCTTTAATATTTACTGCATCTAATTCTGCAAAGCAGAGTTTTTTAGTTTTTTTAATAATAATCGATTGTAATATTGGAGATGTTACGAACTCATTTCCACGATTCACAATTTGACTTCCATACTTACTTTTGGCAAGGGCTAAATGTTTGATTTCCTCTGCAGTCAAGTGCGTGCCTTGATGACAGTTGTATGACGTTTTCGTGTAGAATTTCTTGGTACAGATTTCACAAGTGTAAACTATTGCTTTAAGATGCTTCGTATTCATATGGGTTTTAAGACTCTCCTTCCTTGAAAAAACCTCGTTGCATATTGTGCAAGTCCTTTGTGAGACAGGTGGAACGTATTTTAATCTTCGTTTAGGTCCTTTACTGAAAACATAAGTTCCAATTTCCGAATTGAAGGGATCCTTTGGCTTCTTCATTTTTCTGATTACTCGTTCTCTCCTAGTGAAAACTTCCCGTATCTCCGTTGATTCAGGCTCAGGAACTAATCCAAAAAATTCTTGTAAATAACTATTTCATATTTTAAATCTTAATTCAAAAAGGAAAACGCATACAATCTTACCATAGTCTTCGTCTCCATCATCATTGTCGTCATCTGTAGCTTCTAAGTCCTCCTCAAGTCCATCCTGACTCATTAAGTTTAAGTCTTCACATTCTGAATCCACTGACAGTCTTTTATTCGTCAAACTGTTTCCTTTTCGCTGATTTTTCATTTTCTTGTCACTGCTGACGCTGTCACTACTTAACTCTTTCTTTCTTCCCCGACGGCGTGGTCTAATACCGTTTGACGTGTCCGTCTCATCTAAAAAACAAAAAGTAATATAAAGAAAGCTCTCTATTCAAATAACATTGTTGAGGGATGGAATCAAAATCAAAATTACTTGTTTCCTCTACCCCACTGACATCTGGGCAAATTATATGATCCTCAACTTTAATTGTGCCAATGTCCGGATAAAGCTCATCAAGCAAAGTAGGACAAGGGCTCCTTTCAGGTTCCATCTCCATTCTTTCTAGTTTAACGATACTGGCAACATCGACGAAATCCGTGGACTCCATCTCTTCTGAATTTTTAGCCATCATCGCACTCTCAACTACTTCCTCTTGAAGTGTCAATGCCTCATAGCCAAACCCTTCAGAAGTTATAGTATATTCATAGATCAGCTTAATTGATA
The DNA here is from genome assembly GCA_034696625.1 of Isotomurus palustris. Lineage (NCBI taxonomy): Eukaryota > Metazoa > Arthropoda > Collembola > Entomobryomorpha > Isotomidae > Isotomurus > Isotomurus palustris. The sequence continues at coordinate 4,107 of JAQGAD010001800.1, read as the reverse complement.
TCAAAATTGTAATAAACTATGAAATACAAACGATATCCTTACGAACCTCCTCCCGATTCTCGACGTGCAATGATTTTCTGTCGAATAGATAGTCGGCAGGCATCTCCCCGAGACTCATTTGCACCGATATTTCGAATCTCGGGATGCATTCGCCACATCCTGTCCTCCAATCTTGTCCTCAAGCTTCTAAGTTGTCCCTCAATCTTCGTCAGTTCTTTGTACAGTCCTTTAGCCCGACGAATCATATCACAGCACACGCCACAGAAACCCACCCACTTCGCAGGGTTCCCAGCCGTTCTTAAAAAACTTTCTAGAGATTCATCCTGTCCATCTTCAATAAGCAGGGGAACTTCGAAGAATTTCTGAAAGAAGAAAATGACAACCAACTGATCCTCAAACCCTTCAGGTTTCAAGTAAGACTTTCTCTGCGTTTTCTTCTCCACTGTCACAGGACGACGACAAACGATGCAGTCCATCTTGTTCACTTTCCCTAATTATGGAATTTGTAATGCATTACGCTCCAGTTTTGTAATACAAACACAAAATGTTGAAAACCGACTGTAAGCTAGCTAAAATGGAAGTTTACAAATTGATGGATCTTTGGATTTTGCTTCTTCGTGTTTACCTTTGTGCGGGGCAAACAAAGACAATTTTTCACATTGTACGTCAGTCCATCCATCGTCAATCTACTAGGTAGTTTCAAGTAAAATATTTTGAACACAACTAATGCAAATGTCACAAAATAAAAGAGCAAATGAGTTCAGATTTCATTTATACAGTCATAATTTATACATCATTGTATAACACAACCAACAAATGTACATTACAGTTTTTATAGTTGAAAATGCTCACAAACAATTATTTTGTAATGCTTCTATGCGTTGATGCGTCATGATGATGCGTTTTCTGATCCACCTTCTGAGGTATTTTCTGGATGATTAGAAGAAGCATTTTCTTGTGACTGAGGTGGAGCTGATGATGGGGGAATGAGACCTTTTGCGATTCTCATTTGATGACGGATGTGTTTGGGAATCCACTTTCTCTTTTTCAGTCCCGGGCCTCCATGAGATCGACATAACATGTGCGCTGCCAAGCGTTGCTTTGTTAGAAATTCTTTTGGACAGATTTGACACTTGAAATTCGCCGGTGGATTCTCCGTATGGATCGTGAAAATGTGACGTTGTAGAGCAGCGCCGCTGCATAGCTTTTTACCGCAATGGACGCATAATCTTTCAAACTTTCTTTGATGAACAACATCTTTGTGCCTCAGCATGTCCCTTTCGAGGGCGAAAATGGATTTGCACCCAGGATAGTCGCATGGCACTTCTCGTTCAGTGATTTCGTGTCGCTTCATGTGAATCACGAGATACGATGGTGTATAGTACGCTTTCCCACATTTGTCACAAACATACGGCTTATTTTTCTTGTGAACAGAATCCACGTGAAAGTCCTTAGCTGCAAGGTGTTAAAATAAGTATTAGTTTGAGCTACTTCTCGTGTTTCAATGTCATGAAAAGCTGGCCTGTTTTATCATTTACTTACATCTCTTATTCGTTAATACCTTCTTGCATATCGGACAAGTTCGCTTCAAAACTTTATTAATGATCTCCTCCGAATATTCTTTTGTATCTGCAAAATCATAATATAATATTCTAATAAGAAACCAGACCAGATATGGACCAGATATACACAAAATATTGAATAATTTCAGCTAATATATTTTACCTCCACCATCTTCATTCTCCTCCTCTAAAGAACTATCTTCAAGAGCCCCATCAACTTTTACTGAATCCAGCTCTGAAATGTAATTTTTGTTAGCTTCATGATTTCATATTTATAATTTTTACGTATCAAACCAAGAAGCTAATAAAGACTCACTATTTGCTAACGTAAGATGCTTTATTTCTTCCACTGTCAAATGCTTCTTGCAATGATTACGGTACGAAATCCTAGTGTAAAATCCTTTGTGACAAATTTCACATGTAAATAAGATTTGTTTCAAGTGTCTGGCGTTCATATGTTTCTCCAGAGCAGATTTTCTACTGACGACTAAGTTACAGACAGGGCATGTCCTTTCAGATTCAGGTTCTATATACTTTATAGTTCGTCGTGGACCATTGCAAATCACACGAACACTTTGTTCTTGTCCTTTAAAGACGGGTTTCTTTTTCTTCGGCAACCTTACATTCTTCTTGGAAATCACTTCGACTTCCGGTTCTGGAGCTGAAGTAGAATAGAAAGGATTCAGTACAGTAAAAGAGGAAGTAAACTTGAGACGAAAAACGTGGTCGCTTAGTCAACATTAGTTAGTACCGTAATCTGAGTCTTCGCTATTATCATCAGAACTCGATACTTCAGGTTCGGATTCTTCTGAGTCGTCCTTGAAACGAAAAGAAGTGTCCATTTGATCAACTAAACGGAAATTTTCAAGTTCTAGTGGATCTTCTGCAGGAAAGTCCGATTTGCTTGTAAGTTTCTTTCCAGAGGGTTTGCGAGTCTTCATCTTTCCTCCACCTGCACTTGAATTCCTTGTTCTACTCCTGGCTTCAAACCAAACCAAAACCATTTTCCAGATTATATCGCAAAGTATTATTTGCACGAAAACACGCTATTAATGTTGATTACCTCTTTGAGCATTTTTCTTTAACGGAACAATAACATAATCCTCCACCTTAATGGCGTTAAGTGAGCTGTCATCAATCTCTAGCTTGATATCCTCCAAAAGGTCATCTTCTGTTGGTGACAAAGGAGTTTCAATGTCATCTGGTTCGTAAGGTTCGATTTCAATAGGTTCCAATTTTACAATGATCTCTTCATCCTGATCCGCAATGTTTGCAAGATTATTTTCCGCAATCAATTTAGTGACATCGTCTGTAACGTCGCTTTCTAAAGCAAAATACCCAAAAGTCAAATAACTAATCTCTCACAACCAGAAAAATAAGTAGAGTTAGGATTTATAAACTTTTAGTTCTGGAAAATCTACCTATTTCATCTGTTCCAATTCCGATCTCATCGACTCTTCTTTTGAGGTATTGTCTTGCCCAACTTGTAAGCGTTTCTTCAGGTACATCAGCGTCTGCAGTGCGTCTCAATTGTAACTGCGCCTCGACTTTCGATCTCAGTTCTCTCAACTGCATCTCAATTTTCATCAGTTGATCGTGCAATCCTTTTGCTCGACGAATCATTGGACAACATGTTCCGCAGAACGTTGCCCACTCTACGGGATTGCCCAAACTCTTCAAGAGATTTTCCAGCGTCAACAGATCCTCTTTCGCATCACAACCTTCGCTGCTGTCTTCCAGTAGGGGAACATTGAAAAACTTCTGGAAAAAGTAGATGACCACCAGCTGATCCTCGAAAGTCTCAACTTTCAATGACGACTTCCGCTGTACAGCTGACAGAGGAACAGCAAGTCGACCACAAACAAAGCAGTCACCCATTATGATTCTGATGAAGTGTTTTTTGAACCAAGTATAATATAACCTGGTTGTAGTTGGTATTTGGTATTAAAATAAAAAAAACAAAAAAGTCTTTTTGTCACCGACACATTTTCTTGTTTTGCTTTCAGTCCCTCGCCACTGCACTCGCAACTCGCTCATATGTCAGCTCACAGCTCACAGTGTGGTTTATGAACGTGGGGCGCAGAAATAACTTGAGTCAGTCCATTTCATTTTTTCATTCCCATGCAAGATTTTTATTTAGTTTCAGTCAGTGTCAGTACACAGTAGCTGACATGAATATTATTAGTCAACTGTAAATTGTATTACTAATTGAACCAAGTAACTTTTATATCCTGCATGTTGACTAGCAGAAGACAGAACGATAAAACTAAATGTTAGAGCACAAAACGGGAGAAAAAAAAATTCGAACATTTAAACTATCAAAATCAGTGGGTTTCAAGAAGGGCTGTCCTTTCTAGTTGCTTGAATGTCAGCTTAATCAGATGACACTTCTGACACACTCATTTCTGTAGGTTTGGTGGGTATTGCTTCTTGCAGCTGAGGTGGAGGAATAAGTCCTTTATAGCTTTACTAGGTGGCTGCCCATTAGTCAATGAAAATTTAAAAGGGAATCTCACTATACTATGGTAAATAGATTGAACTCAAT
>JAQGAD010001799.1:0-16957 GCA_034696625.1 Isotomurus palustris | reverse complement strand
CCAGGAGAAACGAAGGTACTAAATGGGTGAAAACAAGGTGTGAAACTTGGAGAAAGCTGACCACTGTAATATTCTTCTATTCTTAATAGTAGTCATTATATTATTATACTTATAGTATCTTCGAAATTTAATCGAATATACGGTCTCAACTTGGGTTCATCTGCAGGTAGGCATGGACCACGGAAAGACAGAGTGGTGGATGCCACAGTCCTCTAGTTTAGAATTTATGTTTTTTTATAATAATTAAAAATCTAATTTTACAGAATCTCCCACATTTGCATGAAATCCCTTCATTTTTTCAATTTTTATAATTTTATTAATATTATTTTAATTAGGAGTAAAGCGTACTTTAGTTTCACCCCTTGGTTACCTACACTACCCTTCATATCTCAGGCAAATAAAACTATCTAACTAGTGCATTCAACAGTAACAAGGACCTGAAAGTTTAACGACGACAACGACGAGACCTTCAAAGTGAATGTCATTGCGTCTGTGAACTTGGTAGAGTGAGGATCTGTCGTTCTCAATAAAGATTTTCTTAGTCAACTCTTTTATTCTCCATTTTCACTATATGTTTTTCACGGTTGATCCCTACCCAGTGGGAGATAAGTTCTTATTCCCGACTTATCCACACCCCACTCATTTTGTGCTCGCGACATTTCGGTCCTTCTCTACCTAGATAGACCTGAGTTGTCAAAGTCAAAGGGCCAAAAGCTTCGGCAGAAAATGGTTAAAGCTAAAAAACTGGACCATGGGAATTATTTCATGCTTTTCTTAGGACCGGATTTTTAATCACCTAAGATGGGCTTTTTACTTAAATGTGTTTTTGTTTCATTCTTTTCATCTCTTTACTGTTGATAGCTCGTACGGCCGATGACTAATTGTTGAAGTCGCTTTAATTGGCGATACATTAATGCTGATGCATGTAAACTTTAAACCAGAATTTTTCAGAACACGTAACGTGGTGGATGAAAACTATACGAGTTCTCAGCCGATCGATTTTATTAATTATAATGAAGTTCTGGAAAAATTGTAGCAGTAAAGTAACGTTTTAGAATTCAAATGCTTCACTGCTTAAGCAAACCAACTAATTGTTGATTACCAGCACCAAAGCTGCCTTGGGAAGATATTGTAACCTGTGGGTAGGATAGGTACAGCAGTACCTTCACAAGTTCCAGTGAACCATCATACCTTTACAAAACATGGCAATTGGTTCATTTAAAAACTCGTCGGTTTTGTGAACGAGTGCGAATAGGTTTATTTTAAAAATTTTGCAACTATTAGTTGCAAATTTTGATAATGCAAGAGCGTGGCAGCTGAATATGCTCCTTAGCAACAACAAAAATGATTTTAAAGTGTTGTTTTTGTTGCCAAAGGAAGCCCAAAACTAGCTCTTAAAGAAATTCTGCCCTTAACAATTGACACATTTTCTGCTTGCAAAAGAGATGATCAAAATTGGTCGTTTAGTCTGTGACATATTGGAGAAATTGATTGTGATTGCCAACAACTTTTTTTTCGAACATGGTAAATTGGTTTATTAAGAAAACTCGTTTCTTAAAGTTTCTTACCGATTTTGATTATATTTACTTTAAAACGTGTAGAATTGGTAGCAGCTACTTTTGAGAATTAAAGAGCAATCCTGCTTAATCGACACCTTAGCAGCAAAGAAAACAAATTTTAAATCTAAATTTTCGTTGCTAAGGAAAGCCAAAATTGGAGAAAGAAGAAAAAAGGATCTAGAGTTTTGCCATAATTCCTTTTTGCAAAAGAGATGATCCGAATCGGTCGGATAGTTTTCGAGTATTGATTTCCCGATCTTTTTGGACTTGGGGGTGAATGCATACTTAGCTGTAAAGGAGGCTTTTGGATTTTTGCCTCACATAAGAAAAAGGAGGCTTTTGGATTTTTGCCTCACCTAACAATTAGCTGTAAAGGAGGCTTTTGGATTTTTGCCTCACCTATGAAAAAAGCGTTCAGGAGGCAGTGATTCAGTTCAAACCATCATTACATGAATCTGTGACTTTTCACAACCATGAGTGTAAAGCTATGAAATATCGTTCAATATACTACGAAAGTTATTATATTCTTGTTTGTTTACTGAATAAATATGTAGCCATTAATTTTGTCAACATGCACTCTAAGGCTACCCAGGGAAGCATGACAGTGTATATCTTCCACTTTTACCACTTATTGGCAGCGGAAGCTCTGCGTAGTTGGATAAATTTTAAAAAAACGATTTTGTTGTTATGGGGCTCCAATCCAACCCATTTCCCAGTTTATGGGTAATCTCTGCTTGTGTGTTATCGTATGGAAATACGTTTCCAAACATAAGGCACAGTTTAAATTATGATACGCTTTTTGACAAGCAGACAGCATTTAAAAGCATGCTGCAGGATTTTGAAGAAAGAATTTCATTGGCAAACAAGGATGTTGAACAAAAGATATCGTCACTTGAAACGCTCGTTTTTGACATCACGGGACTTACTGCAGCTGAGCCTACTACAGGAATTAACAAATCTTGCGATTTGTGGCCATACCCTCGGAGACTCTCATTAGATTGTATAAAAAAGGTTTATCCGACATGTGTCTCACGGTCGCAATCATCATCTCTTGTCCGTATTGGGCTCTTAATAAACCTGGGTTTCAACTCGGACATGTTAGAAATTAACATGAGGGAAAATGGTGATATTATTGATTTTTTTTTCTTATTTGAGTCAACAGCAACTTCCTTTAACGGTGTTAGAAAGCCTTTGCTTTGGGAAGTGGTAAGAAACCAAAAACGGTTTACTCCATTTTTGAATCGAGTTGTATACTTTGTATCCGATGATGCTGATATTGTTACCGCCCGGAAAGAACTCCAAAGCTCCTATTTCAATAGCAATGGTAGCATGCTTAGTTGGGAAGAGATGCAAGAACAGATCATGTGGAACAAGTTTATGGAATGGAATAATTTGACGCAGTATTTCAAGGGAGATGATATAGTAGGTAAGTGAACGTTCCCATCTCCTTCATTATGTCTTGATTTTGTCTCTTAACAAGATGGGTTTCCCAGCCTTACATACACCCTCATAAATACGACGAATTTACGTAAATTTGTCACTTTGCGTACAAGTCAGGAAGATTGAAGTGGAATAGACTGTACGATAAGTAGGTTAAATTGAATTTTGAATTGAACCTCGGAATTTTTCACCAGGTTTTTGTGGTCCTGAAGAGGTGACGAGTCGGAAAGTAATTGAAATATTGAAAAATTGTGAACTCTCATCCACACAGATGCGCGTAAAAATATGGGTTCCAGTTGGCAGCCAGAGAACTAAACTTGGCATAGTTGTGAGAACAAGATCTTTTCAACTTGGGATCCTGAAATACAGCCAACTCCAAACAAAAATGTCGGAGCAGGAAAGGCCCAATAAGCTGTCCATTGGAACAAAATACACTTACCTGCTTGGTGGGTTAGATCTCACTACTTACGAGCCTTGGCCTGTGGCCGTTCTTAAAATTATAACGGCTGAAGAAGGTGGGCTTGTGAATAATAACAAGATTACCTCCATAAGTATGATTGCACAGGATCTGAAATCAGCTCCAAATGTGAATCTAAAATCAAGGATGCTAAAAAAAATGAATTCAATCAATTTTCTACAATCAGCCCCTGCCAGCTATAGAGATGTTTTGGACGGAACTATCGACCCACGGAATCCGTACATACTCCCTTGGTTCATGGATTGCAACCCCGAACGTTATAGATACTAATTTTTTTTCGAGTTAACGCGGGCAACTTCGATTGATTTAAACCTTAACAATAAATTTTTGGCGCAATTATTTGTAACGTCAAACATTTCCAGAAATTCCGACGTTCAAAATGTTAAGTTGGATACAGGTTGCACATTTTGTAAGCATAACGACGAAACTTTTCTACTGCATCTACCGCAGATAATTTACAAAATATTGTTTCAATTAATCTCGCAAACGTTGTTTAAAGTTCATTCAAGATTTTTCACTTTTGAGAAGAAAATATTTTGTTGATAATGCCCAAGGTTGATATTTTAATTTTACCCCCTAATCGAATTCAATCCAATATGCTCATAGAAAGTTTTTATGAATTCCTACTGGTACAATTGTTCCAGTAACACGTTTTGGGGTTTATTTTGCCCCCCAAAATTTTTGTTCAAAAATGTATGATAGGCTGTATTTTGTTATGTGAGGACAGATATAAGTTGAACTCGATGTAATTTTTCTCGATGTAATTTTCCGATGTAAGTAGCGCATGTGAAAGAGTATTGTAAACCTACATTTCTGATAGGTCTAAGCCTCAGTGTCTTTTCGCACGGATTTAAATGCAACGCGCAACGCCATATATTGTTGGGTGAACTGCGACTTTGCCAGTAGCTCCAGCATAGTCTACGTTATCGTTGAAGAGACATCACCTACAGGCATATTTCTAATAAAAACAAAAGGTGTTATTTTATTTTTTCGCTTTGTCCATTTAGCAACTCGACTGTAGCCGGGGAAATGTAGGGAAAAAATTGATATTTGGGTTGGAAAATATATCTACAGGTTCAAAATATTATTTGCGGGTTTCCGAATCAAGCATATTTGGTCGACAACTATCCCCATATGATGGAAAAAATTCTCATGTGCTGGAAACAAAACCCACTGGTTGGGAACAATTCTCACAGGCTTGAAACAATCTGGAAAAAATCCACACAGGTTTGATACTCTCAGTTGGAAACAATTTCATCAGAAAATGTCTCCACGTGTTAAAAGCTATCCTTAAGGGTTAGAAGCAATACTCACCGGTTGAAAAACACCCCCCGGGGTTGAAAAACTCCCCATGGTTTGGGAACTATCCTCATGGATTAATAAACCTCCACCAAGCTGATTCTCGAAGCACAGGAATTTGATATGCACACACATAAAGTGCCTACGTTGTAAGAATTTTCCATTGAAATGCAAGCTTAATTATTAATTAAGTAGTCGTTGTTAAGTAATCATGGGATGTTGGGGCCTTACTAACAACTGGTAACTGTTTAATCTTAAACATCGAATTCCTTTAGTTGGTATTTTCATTACCTATGAAAGATATTTCTTGTTCACTAAAAATAACTTATTTTAAGTAAAACCTTAATCACCCCACACTTGCTTTTATATAGTTATTTTTACAAGTTCATCTTTCAAAAGACGCACAAAACTATGCGGAGGTACATGTGTCTAAATTTTAAAGTAATCGGGCACATTTTCGCGGAAATCTTATCGAAACAGTTTTATGGTGCTTCTTAGATTAACTAGCACTAGTAACTTTAACAGCAACAAAGATATTCTCATTTTTCGGTGAAACACATGAGATAAAGAGACAAGTTAATTAACAGAATTGAACAAATTCTGCACGTCGAGACTTTAGTATTTGTCACGCATGAATTAAGGATCTTAGCGGAATTATCTTTCCAAAATACACAATGCCATTGATTTTCCTAACATACTGTCAAGATTGATGGCCGTAGATTTATTAGTTTTCGACTTAATCGTGACAGACGTACAGACAACTAGACGAATTTTGTGTCGCTATAGCCCAAATTCCAGGGCTAAAACCACCTCCAGGGATTGCAAACTATCTCAACGGGTTTCAAATTAACCCAGCGCACAGAAAACAATCAAAAAACAATACAATTAATCACAACGTGTTAAAATATCTCGTAACGTGTTATCCTATAAATAATGTGTGCAACTAAACCCCACACGGGGGAAACTACTTTCACTGGTTGTAAATCACCCCAAGGGTTTCAAATTAACCAAGCAGGTTGAAATCAATAACGAATCGGTAGAAACAATCCTCACAGTTCGAAAGTAAGCTCCCAGGAGTACGAAACAATCCCTGCGGGTTGGAAATAAATTATACGATTTGAAAACTGTTGCTGTATGCTGACTGGTGATCAAACACGGGTAACAATGAAGAGAAGGGATGGAAAAAATCTGACTGCTGTATGTCTGGGACGGGAATTTTTCGTAGGAGTTGTCACGGAGACAATTCTACACATAAAAACGACCGCCAGAAAAACGACATTCCCGCGAGAAACGGATAAGTTTGCCACAGGAGTAACATTGCACGTTTGAAGGGGCGTTGTTATTGGGAGCGTATTTATTGGGGTTAGTATAGTGACTCCGTCGATTTTTGTTTGGATATGAAGAACCCAGGTTCAGCGTAACGTAGAAAGGAGAAGAGCTTGGCATAGCCGAATCAAAGAGTTGCCGCGGACAAGACTCTGGACGTTGAGACGGAGGTTTATATCTTCCTCTTCGTCCTCCGGTCCGAAAGCCATGTGGCAATCCTTGATTTGAATTATCCATGGCTGTGGATACGTCCTGTATTTCGTTGAGTTGAATCGTTAAGGCAGACACCTGTTGAGTTGGGGCTTGAAGTAAGTGGTTGCTTCTAAGCTTCTCCACTACTTTGTACGCAGTGCGTTACTCCACCCGCGTATCATGAAGGGAGTTCACTACCGCTGTTGGGTAGTACGTATTTAAGGTTTCAATACGTACCAGAATAACCTTCAGTTGTGTACTGTCTTTTGGGTGCATGAGATACACTTGTGCAAAAATGTTTTTGGGATGAGACATAAGCTCCTCCAGTATTCACTCATCGTTCGCAATTTGCAACTTGCAGAGCAATGAGAAGGCTGTGTAGAACCACAAATTGGTCGAGGTTCTAGGTTCCCATTGAAGGCCCTTCAACCTGCCCCACAAAACTTCTTTGCTTTCTAGGCTTTCAAATGCCTTTTCTAATTGAGTCCAAAGTCAGCGTAGTTCAGGTCAACATTGCTTCTATCCTTACCTTGGTCCTGTCATTTTTGCCAGACGTATTGCTCGTGGAACCTCCGAGATGCATGACGTAGATGGTAACCACAATGAGAGACCATGGTTTTATGGTCCCATCTATGATAAAGGGCCATTTCAGTGAATTTATTAAGGAAGTTTAGCGAATTTAAGAAGGGTATGTATATACGCTGATTGTTCCAGGCCGGGCCATGGCTGGAATTGCCACTATTGCACTTCCTCCAGAGGCTCAATGTCCTCGTGGAGTTCCGGACGCTACAGATGTCGCGGTTTCTCCGGTAGACGTCTAAGGAGTTTGAAAAACAGAGGGGGTTTATGGAAGTGGAACATAGAGAAGTAAGGGAAAGAGGAGGTAGGGGTACTACTGGTGGGAGTGGCGCAACTGGTAAGTGTGAAGCACTTGTGTTAGTTACGGCTGGAGTATAACGGATGGTGGGAAGAAGCCACCAGATAATTTAGATCTATGGATTATAAATGGGGATTCGTTGGATGTGGGTGGATTGACCGAGGAAGAATTTGCAGTTGCAAAGGATGCACCTACAGTTTCTTGGGTTGAGGTGGAAGATGTTCGAGAGTTTGAGGACCTGCTACCCGGTGTGGTATGAACTTCCTCTGGGTTTGAAGCTAGAACAGTGCGTAGTTTACTTGTTAGAAGTTTGATATTTGTATTTCTACCTAACGTCTCAGCTAGGGGTGTGAGATTTTCAATGTTCCCTGGGCTAAGTAATTTACGGGAAGTAAGTCTAGGGGGGTCAGTGGCTTCGTCTGTTAGTCAGTCCGATTTGGACATATGTAATTAAATGCTTAACAGCCAAATTCTTAATAGAACCAGAATTCGACACTGACTTACCTTGGAGAGTGAGTGCCGAAGTAAGTGAGTGAAGATAGGCACCCACTTTCCTATTCTTAATGAATCTACGGCTGCACTCAGATTTCCAAGGAAAAGTGAAATAGAGCGCGCGAGTGAGGAAAGTGAGTGAGTGTAGAAACAACTTTCCCCTCATTCTACTCTTACACTTGTGCGAGGATTCGTGTGAAATTAACTTATTCTGGGGGGTGCCAACGATTCTGACGAGGATAAGGACATCAAAAAGCCCCACAAAATGGCCCAAATCACTTCGTACGAAAACAACCTAATCCTCTCGATCGTGTCTCGTCCGGAAATCAAGGGTGTCGCAGAAAACAAAGCAACTAATGGAGTATGGAAGGGAAAAAAGGAGAATGCTTGGGATAAGGTTAGCCTTGAGTTCTGCGCCGACCTCGGCGTCAACCCACGAACAGGAGAACAATTGAAGAAAGCATGGGAGAACATGAATACCCGTGCCAAGAAGAAGGTAGTCGTTAGCTATTTTTACGATCAATTTTCTTGCTTTGTGATGCATACTTATGCTGTTGAATTTCGGATTGCAAGTGTCACAAGTGAAGCGGGGTCGACAGGAAACTGGAGGAAGAAATGCAGTAAGGGATGTGTCGCCATTGACTGATCGGATAGTTTCCGCTATTCCTGTACAGATGAATTCGTTGGAAATCCCTAAATAAAATTACATCTAACTCGTGGCTCTCATGATGCGCTTGTTGACACTGGTTCCCCAATTTCTATCATGTCTTCTCGTCTCCTTTTCCCGAATGTGACTTTAACCGAGTGGGTCGAGGGTCCTATCATCATGTTAGGTGGGAGTCTCACCTCGCCTCTGGGTACACTTAATCTTCATTTTTAACTGGGCTCACGCTCCTACACTCATCGCTTTGTAGTTGTAGAGAGCCCAGTTGACTTATTACTCGGCATGGATTTTTTGCACTCTTGTGGTTTAATTATGGATTTGGCAATCCTATAATTGTGTTTTTGCAATAACTATCCACAAGAGCTGCATGATATCCAAGTTACCGAAAGAGACTCCCAGTCCACATACCATCTTCAACAAAGTTTGTGCAGGAGGAAGTCAAAGATCTTCTCAAGCAGTTCCCTGACGTTCTTGATGCTCCTCTTGGTAGAGCAAAAGCGGTGAAACACTGTATTCAACTCCTAGAGGATACACCGAAACGACTCAGGATGCACTCTACTACTCCCGCAAAATCAGCAGAAATTGACAAACAAGTCAATTACATGCTTTAGCGTGGAGTAATAAAAAATTCTAAAAATGCGTACTCCTCCCCGGTACTTCTGCGCCCAAAGCCGAACGGAGAGTGGAGATTCTGCATAGACTATAAGTACATCAACTCCCTTACTACTCACGAAACGTACCCTATTCCTCGCATCCACGACCTACAAAAAAGCTTTCTAAAGCCAAATACTTGAGTACGATAGATGCAGAGAAGGCTTACTGGCAGATTGAGTTAGAGGAGAAGTATACTACCTTCATGACAGAACGGGGTTTGTTTGAGTTCAACTGCATGCCATTTGGACTTAAAAACGCCCTTATGACATACGAGAAAGAACGAGATTGTTCATGGGCTCGAGGATTTTTGTCTCTGGAATAACGCTTCTTTCCTGCAAATGCCAATTTGGCAAAAGACATGTGAAATTCCTAGGTCACATAGTCTCTGAGGATGGAATAAAGATGAATCAGCAGAAAATCCGGGCCATCAAGGAGTATCCACTTATAAATACACGTAAACAGCTCCGCGGGTTCTTGGGGATGGTATGTTTCTACCACTCCTTCGTTGAACAGTTCGCTGATATCGCTGACATGCTTTATGGTACAACTTCTCCTAAAAAGAAGTGCAAATGGACTCCCGAGAGCGAAAAAGCCTTCCAAGCACTAAAGGATGCAATTTGCACTGATCTGGTTTTGGCTCATCCACTTTTTGACAGGCCCTTCATTCTACGTACAGACGCAAGTAATTCTGGCGTTGATGCAGTTTTGTCTCAGATTGCCTCCACTGGTGAAGAACGAGTTGTATTGTTTGCCTGTAAAGTTCTGAATTCTGCCCATCTGAGTGCTACTTAATCTTGTTTGCACTCGCCAAATTAGAAGAGTATCTGGATGGACACGAATTCGTCCTCCAGACAGATAATCGTGCACTCGTTTACCTTAATTCCATGCGTAATTCCAATCAACGACTTATGCGTTGGGCATGGAAACTTCAAGAAAGGACACCGTACATTCAGTACGTGAAAGGCCGTGACAACGTAGTTGCTGATTTTCTGTCTCAAAATCCCGTCGAAGACACCGAGCAAGCGGAACGTGACCAGGAATATATGTATCCTCCGTCTCACCACTCATGTCTCGCTTTGCGATGTTCTCTCGATCCCAAGATGCTCCAATTAGCCCAGCAGAGAGACAAACTACGAAATGATCCCCAATATGCTACGAACGAGTTGTCGGTAGTAAAAGGAGTTCTATACAAGACAGTTGGTAGTTCCACACTCTCTGTCATTCCACCTTCACTTTGTTCGGTGGTCATAAAAGAACACCATGCCTCCGTGACCGCTGGCAACTTTTGTGTCCACAAAACTCTAACACGCTTGAAGCGTGCATTTTTTTCCTTATTTGCTGGAACACGTCAAAGAGTACGTATCCCCTTGTGATATATGCCAACGTGTCAAGTATGACAATGTTAAGCCAGTTGGTCTCACGGTGACGGGGTCGTGGTACGAGACAAAACTCTCTCCAGTCGAGTGGATGGAGTAACTGCCTCCCATGTCCACTGTATGGCCCGGACGTTAGCGAGCGTCGAGTTAGCGAGGTTCATGATCCACTCAACTATACCATTGAGTTTAAGAATGGATCCTCTATATCTTTTCATCGGCAGTAGCTTCGTCGGTACAAGTTCCGAAACGAACAAGACGACTCAGTGCCCGAAAGTGCTCCTCAATCCCTCACTGACCAATTCATATCCATATGTGCTCCGCAATCGGTGCCCATAAGTGCTAAGCGTCCTTATAATGCTGAAAATGTTGATGTTTTGTCTAATTCTGATTTATTGATTTGTGAAGGAGACAGTGCAGGACAAGACGCCAGTTTGCGTACTGATCCTCCAGTAGTAAGCGAGCCTGCAGCCCCAATACTTCTCGTGTCTCCGAGTTCGGGTTCCCCTTCCCTAGTAGTTGAGCCGATTGTCGATCCCACTAAGCCTCACAGATCGGCCAGGCTCCGTAACATACCCACTGTATCCTACAAGGATGGGTTGAGACCTCGCCGGTCTTAAGTCAACATGTAAACGATTACCGTTTATCGAGTCAACCTCCCTGTCTCAGATCCAGTGGACAAGTCTGCTTAGCAGCATGTAAATTATCTCCCATCCCACTGGATCGGGTATTTCCTTCGAGTAGACAGCCAGAGTCTCTAACATTTGGATTCAGGGAGAGTACTCGACGGCAACGATTTGCTTCGGTGAAAGTGTGGTGGGAGATGGGAAGTTCCAAGTTAGTGGAGAAACGAAGGCCTTTATATTTTGTCTCATAATTTCTTCTTTTTGTACGAACGCCACAGCTGCGAGAGGATCCGGGTGATACACGGGCTCAACTACTGGTGTAAGTTTCTTTTGAGTTCCCCATTTATCAATGTTAAGTTCTCTGTCCTCGTGTTTAAACACGGTCTGCCTTTCCTCCCTTTTCAGAAATCGTTTACTCCTGTGAGAACACTTTAAACATTTTCTAATAATTTTACGTACTGTTCTCCTACTTATCTTGGTTATTTAATATAATTATTTACTTATAATTATCTCTGGGTATGGTAATATTTTCTCTAATTCCTATGTTTATTCAAATTAGTATCTTCTTTGGTGACTTCAATACTTTTTCAAAGCTCAAAATTCACTTTTTCAAAGTTCATGTTTCACCTTTTCAAAGCTTTGCGTCCCTTTTACGGGAGGCGTGTAGCATGGGAACATGAATACCGCTGTCGACAGGCATGCATGGCCACATGCATCTTCACTATATCTTATACAAAGCGTTAATACGACATCTCATGGGGTTAATAGGATATCTCATGGGGTTAATAGGATATTTCATGGGGTTAATAGGATATCTCATGGGGTTAATAGGATATCTCATGGGGTTAATACGATATCGCATGGGGTTAATACGATATCGCATGGGGTTAATAGGGAATCTCATGGGGTTAATAGGGAAGACTGCACAACAGCGCCCTCTCATGGACAACACCACAACTCCGTAGCAATGTGGCAACACTGTGCGTAGTTCCTCCCCTACCTCGCCGTGCTCACCACGAGTCACACAGCCACGACTCCCTCCATCCTCATTCAGTCTAATACTCCCGACTCGAGAGGTTGAATTCCCTCGAGTTCTTCTCATTATTGTTAATATATTTAATTACATTTATAATAAATACTCCTATTCTTTAATTCTGAACGTAACCTCCCGTCTGCCTACATAACTCTACATTTATTCCCACAACGGGCTCCTGAGGAAGCTTTCTACTCATCAGCCGACCTTAGGAGGGACACTACTTCTCCCCCAGAAGGACGGAAGAGTGCCACACAACTATCCCCGGGGTTTCAAACAATCTTCACCGGAGAAAGCCATCCACACCGTTAAATACAATCCCTACGGTTCTTGAACAATCCCCAGGGGGTTGAAACAATTTTTACAACTAAAATTACCGTGGGTCTGAATGAATTCACAAGGGTTGGAAACATCCTGATTTCAAATTAACGGTCACAATATCCCGTACAATTTTCTGAGCCTCCATGAGGGTAGGTTTGCTCCCAAGTTCGTCATCTACGTACATATGGTCGATGATGGCTTGACTAGCCTCAGGGTACTGCTCACTATTTTCTTCTGCATTTATCTTCTTCACATATTGGGCTGATGTTGGCGAGCATGTGGAGCCAAAAGTCAGCACAATCATTTCATATTCTTCTGGGGGAATGTCTCTGCGCATCCCCCTCCAGAGAAATCTTTGCGAGCAGCGCTCGTCTTCTTTTATGAATACCCGGTTGTACATGTCCTTGATGTCCCCGGCGTATGCATACTTGAATTGTCTGGATCTCCACAGCACAGCGGTAAGAGAATTGTTAAAGTCAGGTCCAGACATTAACGTATCATTGAGGCTAATTCCATTACTTTTAGCCTTGGCATCCATGACTAGCCTCAGCTTCCCAGGTTTGTTGGGATTCCACACCCCGAAGTGAGGCAAGTACCACGTCTTGGCAGTCCTCTCTGCTGCTTGTTGTGGTGTTAATTTACGATAAAATCCTTTATCATAGTTTTCTTGAATTTTAGCACAGCACGCTGCGGCGAAGGCTGGATCCCTGTCCATCTTCTTTTCTTGGCACTGAAGCCGGTGAAGAGCCATTTGTCGACTCTCCGGCAAAACGATGTCTGGGTCCTTCCAAAGAAGTCCAGTCTCATATCGGTCAGTTCCCGGGACTCTTCTTGGCGTCTTTTCCAGGATTTCCATGGACAATTTCTTTTCTTTAGACTGTAGAGCGGGCGTAACTTTCACTCCAAAGTCCTCCGTCGTGAAGCTCTTCCTTACGAGTTCCACCAACGTTTCATCCACACTAATATTATTACATGTGTGGGATTGTTCTACGATACTCCTAGCACCTGTTGTGCCTCCTAGCCTCCATCCTAAACGGCATTTCATCGCACGTGGAGCGTTAGGATTGTTTCCAATACTCTTCGTTGTATCGAACAAATGTATCTCGCGCATCCAGATTAGTATGCCAGGTTCCAAGTTGCTGAACGTGGCTAGGGGTACTTGCTGTAGGAAAGAATATTTTCTCTTCAAATCCTCAGCGTCTTGGGTCAATCTCCCGATTGGCATCCCTTCAACTGTTCGAACTCAGTCGACACAGTATGACTTCGACTTTTTTCAAGTTCCTCTGATCCCAAGTGAAGTTATTCTGGAATTGCTGTGCCTCTTGTCACTGTTAAGGGTTTTTAGGCAAAATGGTTGTCGGGGACCTTTTAATCCCAACTTTTTAGCGATGTCTTCTTTCAGGAGGGTCACAGTACATCCCGTATTGATGAAGGCAAGACATTGTAATTTTCCGTCAGGTCCACTGAGGATGACGGGTAAAGCACCCATGTGTGTGTCGCCTCCAGCGTTGAGGCTATGGGCAATATCTTCAGTCACTTCTTTTGATGTTGAGGCTGTTTCTTGAATTTTCGAATTTTCGGCTTCATCTCGATGCAGAATGGAATTGTGTTCCTTCTTACATCCGTTGACACCGCAAACTCGTTTTCTTCTACATTCTTTCATGCGATGTCCAGGAACAAGACACGACGTACATAGCCTCTTGTCCATCACGAGTGAAAACCTATCCTCAGGTTTTTTATTAAGAAGAAGGCGGCATTTATTGGACCAGTGCCCTTCTTTCTCACAGAAGAAACAAGCTTTATTGTCTTTGCTAAACTTAAATTCTTGTTTCTTGAACTCTGGCGTATCTGACGTTGCCAGGCATCTGCCGCTGGTTCTCTGGAACTTTGCAGTATTTATAAATTCTCTATCCCTCTTGTCCTCCGGTTTCGTAAATGATTTTGGAAGGCACAAGATTCTCGCGGATCTAACTTCATCTTCTAACCAGGAACTGAATGATAGCAGACCTTCACCCAACGCAGCTTTTCTTGATACGGTAACTTCTCTTGTAAGTTCGACACAAGCAATGGGTTGTTGAGGTGTTCCGGCCTGTGGAGCGATTGCAATGTTGCAGCCAAATTCATGACGGCAGTCCCGAATTCCACAAGTCCTTCTGGTTTTCCTTCTTTAATTGGAGGAATTTGCTTTATCTCCGCCAGGAGATTTCTATTAATAATTTCCGGGTTGCCAAAAATATCCTCTAGCCTCCTCATAATTTCTGGAACATTCTCGGGCAGTGAGAATAGGCTCTTCACTGCCGAGAAAGCCTCTCCCTTTAAACACCTTTCAAGTCCTGATAAGTTCTCAGAATTCCAAAAACTACACTGCTAGGAGGTACGATAGAATTCGTTCTTGAATCTAATCTACTGTTCAGGACTTCCACTGAAGTGAGGCAAGTCCTTCCCTGAGCTTTGGCGGGCGAACATCGCCGCTAGCATCCTGTTACTATCTGAGGCTTGGTCCACTGCTGCTGACGGTGGTTCTGGAACATACCTAGCCTCACCATACTCACTTCCCTCATATAAGGAACGTAATTTCTTTTTCTTTTCCTCGTGAGCTAGCCTCAAATTCTCAATCTCTTTAGTTTCTTCATCTAGCTCCTTCTGGAGTTTCTTGGCAACTTTCATGTCTTCTTTTTCTTGCTGCAACCGCTGGACTTCGACCCACGTCTTCGTTGCACGCTGCTTATTTGAGGAACTAACAGAAGATAAACTGGTGCGTGCTGACTTTCGCTGCACAGTTTCTTCAATTTGTTTCTGAAGGAATTTAATTCTGCGATGACGAGGGAGAACTCCTCCTCATATTTAATTTCCTCTTTCCTGTGGGCGATTCCTAAAGCCTTCAATTCTTTACGCAATTTTGTCAATTGATCACTCAAGTATGGATACTCTGGATCATCTGCTTCAAGCTTTACTTTCCTTTCACACAACTGATTGATTTCTTCAGTCGAGGAATCTTCTTTCTGGCGTTCTAAGTCCCTTTGCGACTTCATCTCTGCCAATTTCTTTTCCAGCATTTTTATCATCCCGACATCATCAAATTGATTGTTTGAACTGGAATCTTGAATCTTTGTTGGAGCTTTCTGGCTCCTCTCTGAACCCTCTCCCGATGGACGACGTGAGTTCTTTTTCCGCCGCCATCTTCTTTGTGGCTCTTGTCACTGAGGTTAGGGTCGACAATAACACTACCCTCCTCATCTTCTCCAAGTGATACTGCTGCTGCCGCCGTCTCCCGCTTCTTCTGTCCACGGGTCTAAGGAGGCATTCCGCAAACAAACAGGATTAAGAGTAATTCAAATCAATCAATTTAAACTTACAAAGAACCTTTGTATTTTTGGTGCAGGGTTCTCTACACGCATAGACAGCTGTTGCTAGCCTCAACAGTAGGCGACGACGTTTCCACGGGATCAACGGCTGCTCTCGGTGGTAGGTCCCAACTAGCCTCATGATACTACCCTCGTGCACAAGACAATCGGACGACAAATATTAATCAGTGAAAATTAATAAATTTGGAACGATGCTTGCCTGCTATGGTGTTGACAGTATTCAGTGCCCAACACCGACACTATTATTCGTTTTACTCTTCTATTGCAGCTCCATGGATCCGGTTCGAAGGACCCTGAGTATGGCAGCTCAGGTAAATTACTAGGGTCAAACCACGGGGTCGTAAATCCCACAGCCTCCGAAAGTCCTCTTAGCGTCAATTGTAGGGTTGTAAGGCCTAAATTCCCTGGCTAAGATTAACTCGAATACTCTAGCAACTAACTAGCCCCATTTGAAAGGTAGGAAGGTAGGAAATCTAACCGACAAATCCTAAATAATTCAGTCGCAGATCCCTGGACCCAGGTTCTCACCACACTGTATAGACGACAATTGTATCTACTCAGATTCTAATTAATCAGGAACAAGAAATATAAGTTGCTGTTTCGAAAACTGTCTTTATTTTACCCTAACAGATAATCGAAATCACGTACGCACCCAAATATTGCTTATCTCTAATTATTTTAATAGTTGAATAATTAATCGACTACTATCGAACAAGTCTCGAATAACAACTCTAATCTTAATTAACTGTGATTAACGGTTTCAAACCGAGATAATCCTCTGTGAATATTAACAAATGACTTAACTCAATGAAGTCTACAATAACACTATTTTACAAAGACCAACTGACACTTCTTTCTTAGCTCGTTTGGCCTATCTCTTAATACTAACAAAATTCGCATCATGCGCTAACCAATAATAAATTAGCAACCGACAACTACACAACGTTTGCCGAATGCCCGCCAATCACACGGTCAATCAACACATACAACATTATGAGGCACATCCTCACATAACAACATAATTGGAATTATGGAAATTCTTCACTAATTAATAAATTCCTTAATATTATAATAGAAATGTAATACAATAATTACTAATAACTCCTTTAGCGTATAATAATGACTCCTAAATAACTGATCATTTAATTTTATACATAACAGGCTGTGTAATACAATAACGTAGTGAATGGGGCCTTGCCTCATAACACTGTCGCTTATGGGAAACTTAGGCTTGAGGCTAGGCTTCCTTGCCTTCCTC